>JASDQU010013691.1:9273-25776 GCA_032191745.1 Picea mariana
ATTGGGGGAGTCAGCAACTTGCGGTTCTCGTAATTGCGTGACATGGGGTTGATACCCGTACGCTACCACTATAACCCCAGGTGCGCCACACAACTTGCAAGCATGGAGCACAAGTAAATTGGGGTGAGAATCGAACTTGAGACCTCCTTTACATGTTTCCTTCCATTTACACGACACTTGCCAATCGGTCTACACCCCTGCGGGCTCTGTACTATGTATGGTTGTCCAAAAATCCATAACATAATTGTTTCTACAGTAATTGCAATAACTTCATTCTTCTTATGCCACTTTTCTTTGTTGTTCCTTGAAGACCTCAATTCTTTCTGGATTCATGTATGCCTTTTCTCTCTTATTGAGAACTTTCCATCTAAACCTCTTTTGATCGGTTCTATATTTTCAAACATATAATATGTTGATATTATCTTCATCCTTAATTATTTCCTGGATCCATCTGACCAAACACATGCATGAACAAATTGCATTTTCATCCATGCTCTCATATTGACTTTATATCTTCAACTTCTATTTACTCTTCTAGACTAAATAGGTTCAACCTTCCCTTGATTGAACATATTAGCCCTTGTAGTGTCTTGCACCATTTTCTTTTCTTTTCGTGTTCATTTGATTTAAAATTGACTTGCATAGTCAATTTCTAGCATAGTACAATGCTACCCACTATCTTCATTCTCGGCCTCATAGAGATTGACTGGAAGTAGTTGACACTACCTTTACTTGTCATCACATTTTTCAGTGATGCTTCCAACCCCTAGAATGCTACCCCATGGTTCTTTTCCTATTGAGATGGATTATTTTTTGTACCATCTCCTTTCATTCTATACCAAGAATAAAATTATTATTTTCTTCATGGTTCCTCATTAGTATCCCTTTAGTAAATGACTTCATGTCTGTGTCTCTTTGACTTGTCTTCCTAATGTACCTTGTCAATGCACTCAACACCTTTGGAATGTACTCAACATTCATCTTCATTGTTGTCATATTTCCTGAGTGCTACAATATACTTAAATAACTTATAATCCACCTAGTGGTACCCTATTTCCACTAGCCTTCAGTTAATCCTAAGATCATCCAATTCTGAAATGCTCTTAGATTTATGTAATGTCTTCCCCATAAGTATGGTTACATACCTCTAGAATCAATCAATACATAATGTATTGATTTATACATCTGATGGATTTTTTTTTTATGATACATTGTCATCATTACTTCACCCATGAAGTTCTAACATTCACACCATGCTTCCACTATACTACTTTGATAAACATAATGGAGGTACTACCCCAAATCTGTATGGTTGGTCCTTGGAAATGTTGCATTTATCTCCAATTATTCTCTCTATCTTTATTTATCATAATAATAACATCTGTACATATAAATATTTTTAGAATAATTGTCCCTACAATGTACTACTTCATGTGTACCTTGAAAACCTTATAGTGAATGGATCTTCACTAATTCAACTAGTAAATATTTCCCTCTTATTCTCTGATTCTACTAATTAGAATCATTGGATTTATTGTAGTAATTGTCTTCACAAAATGAAATTATCTTCTTGGATTTTCAAGCCTTCATGGCCTCACCTAGACTCATGTCTCAACATTCTTGCTTTTTGTTTCTTAATCATCCTGTGAGAGATTCTTGTCATAACACTCTTTCCTTCAGTACCTCTACTTATATGTAACCAAATTTCAATCCTCTCACCTATTATGAAAACCATCTCTCCACACTTCCATGGCCACAGTTCCATCCATAATCATTATTCATGATTTATCATGAAACATATATGATCTCTCTCTTACTTAGCATCCCCAATTGGTATGCATACTTGTCATCTTCAAGTCTTTTCCAAAAACATGGTTCCATTGAAAGTCTTATATATTTCCTTAAGAAATAATTCCATATTCTGAAGAACTGACTCTTCCTTGTTCTCATACCTAAAGATACCAATTTTCTAAAGACAATTGATATGATTTATCATCAACCTTAATATTTTATTGCAACACATTTATTATATAAGATAACAAATATAAGAAATTCTTGTTAAAGCAAGCATAAAACCACAATATACAGTTCTGGCACATATGCACAAGTCTTCCCCTTTATGGTCAGCATAAATCTTCTTTCTGAATTCCTGTGAATTATGTTTCTTATCTCACAATTCTGGGTGATTACAAGGATTTCTTCTGTACAATACCATTCCAATGACTAATTTATTTATCAATTCCAGGTGCAAGTATTAACTATGCATATGAATCCTTGCATATTCCCATTTAGAGTTTTGGCAGTATCCCACCTGGGTTCCTTCATAAAAATATTATGGACACTGGTGAATTTTCACCCCCATCTAAGCTTTGAGCTGAAAATTATGGTGGTGAAACAGTGAATGAATATTCATTAACATGTGCAACGTAGCAACAACGCTAAAAAACAATCCGATCATTTCTTTATTATCTCTTCATCGTTGATCTATCTTAATGGATTCATCATGAATATAGTCACATCTCTTCTTCATACCTTCCATGAACCTGCTACCAACACTTAGCTTCTTCTTCCTTCGCAGACTCACGGACTCGCGAACTTGTGGATTCATAAACTTGTAATATTTATTTCATAACTTCATCCGAGAAGTCCCAATACTTAACCATTTTTCCATCTTCCTGGACTCGTAGACTTGTGAAATCACAATATTGTAACTTTCCTTTCATGAGTCCATCTGAGAAGTCCCAACACTTACACATTTTCCATCTTCGCAGACTCACAATCTTGCAACTTTCCTTTCATGAGTTTGTCTGAGAAGTCCCAACACTTAGAAATTTTTTCGTCTTCGCAGACTCGCCAACTCACAATCTTGTAAATTTCCTTTCATGATTACATCTGAGACGTCCCAACACTTAGAATATTTTTTCCCACTTCTTATTGCGGTCTCATGGCACTGACACTTAGACAAATTTCCAAGATTGTACCACAGTTTCGTGGAACTTGACAGTTGGTCTGCCACATGGCTCCTCATCACCTACCACCTGCCACCCATTTCCATCGTGTATCTTCCACTATGGAAGTACATGCGAAACTTTTTCCACATCAGCTGGCACATGGCCTCCATGCCATGCTGATGTTAGCATACAAAAAAATACCAAAATTTTTCCAATTTCGCCTAATTTCCAAAATTCTTACAGTTACCCAAGAATGCCCAAATGCCTAATTTATTTTTCGACCACCATTAAACACTGTGATTAAGCTTCATATGTCCAAATTCGACCCTATGAAAACCAATTCATCTTTCGCATATGAATTTCGTCATATTTCCCATTGAATTCTCCATAATTCAACTATAGAATTTGGGGGTTTTGTCCAATTTCACTCAATCTTCCATGGCCTTACTGTAACTTCATATTCGACCCATTATAGGTCTGAATTTTCTTATAAAGGGATTATAACTTGAGAATATATAATTCGTAGACCAAATTTCTTGAATTCCCCTTAAATTTAACAACAAAAATTGGGTCTTTCCCCAATTTCACCCAGTTGCTTCTGATTTCCACCATGGACGCACTGTAACTTGAAATTCACCTATATACAGACCCTGATTTTCCCAATTTAAAGACCAAAAATGATTATTTCTCACTCCCGAGTTCAAATATTTCAAATTCCCTATGAAATTTTTCCAAATTTCACAAGAATACTTTTAGCATACAAGTTGTAGACATCCTCTGCAACTAAATTTCTGCAATTTTAGCTATGTATTATGTTAATTGGGTCCATGTAGGCTCAATGTTGAAAACTAGAGCTATTATACCACTTTGTAACATCTGCAACCACCCCATTTCGGCCATGCCATGCTAAACTCTCTATTTGTAACATCCCCATATCCCTATTGGGCAATGCCACATCCAAATTCCAAATTCTGAAACCATTAATTTTATTGTTATGTTCTGCATATGAACATAGTTAAGAAAAATAACAATAACAATTTATAAACACAATTATAATAGAAAATTCGTAGCAGAAGACACTTAATTATACACATAGTAAATAAAATAAGCACATGAAAGACACTTATCTTTGATTTAAAAGAACACCAACTACGTGTAGACCTTCCATGTTCCTCCTAGCCTTAGACCTCAATGCTCATAACTCTTAGAAATGGGTCACCCCCAAGCTGGGGATAAACTCTAACAGGGAGAAAGGGAATCCTAATCCAGTCTAAGGTTTTATAAGCAACAAAAAATGTTCATTCCAAGGTGCCCAACTATTGCAACTAGCCTACAATGTCTCATTCCCCACATGCATGTTCCACCCCAAGAAGTTTGCCCCTTCTCTTCTCAAAAGTCCCTTGGCTTCCCCACTTCCATTATGGGGCTTCAACAATAGGATGGCAAGGAAGTATTAGAGCCCTATAGTTATTTCCCAGCGCACCAAGAAACAAATTTCGAGTAGTTTCTCCCCTAGAGAAGCTACTCATGATCCTGAAAATCTGCTTCTTCGATCGAAATTCCAACCTCACCATGGTAGAGGTAAAGGAACATGTATCGTAACAACAGGGTATAGGCACCAACTCTGTGGATGAATTAAATGATGAATCCCCCCCAAACTACAATAAGTCTCTCTCTCTTATATATGCATGTTCCTTATATGACAGATGGCACTCAAGGAACTCTCTTGTCCCTACTTTAGAAACTTAGGATATATTTATATCCATACTTTATACATTAAGAAATATTATTATAATATTTCTTTAGGCTTAAGCGCCCCCCCCCCCCATCTTAGACCCTTATCCTTAAATTTTATCCCCCTTTCCCTATCTAGTGGAGTTTATCCCCCGATTCTCTTTTACATGGATGGTATGCAACAATGATGTGTTTTCATTAAAATTTGTGTGATTACATATTACAATAATAGGCATGCTATCCTTTTATCCAATCTAGTATCTCCATCCTAATAGTCACATAGGAACTCTATCTTATAATATCATGGCTCACCAGCCTATACAACATATGTACAATTGGGGTTTGGCCTAGGGGTATCACACTCCACCTCATTGTGTTCTCCAGCTACAACCAGAAGGAGAATACAACCCCTTTCCTTGCCCCATCCTAATGCCTTGAAATATAAATGTAGACCAAATGTCACTACCACTGTCACTCTCACTGTCACTGTCCCTATCCCTATCACATCAACTTGTCACTTTCACTATACCATTAGTCAATACCTGATAATCAACATAAGCTATACCAAAAATTGTACCATATCATCCATCAATTCTATACCAGCATATGTAATATAATATACATGCACCATAAGATATGCCAAATGTAGATACCAAAACACCAATGATGAGTAGCCAATCATGTACCATGTACTTAGAACATCAATCACATATAAAACTAGTACCATGTACCATAGAATAAATCATGAATATACCTATACAATATCATCAATATAGTGCCTCAAAGAACCAAAGCACATGCCTCATGCATATGCCACCATACACCAAGTGCATACCTCAACCATACATCCAAATATCAAAGATATGTGTCTAATATTGAACCATAATAGTCATGTCATAATCAGATACAAGAATATACCTCAATTAACTATGTAGCCAAGATGTACCTCAATCATGTCTCATATCATAACCAAGTATAACCATCAAAACAAACACATAAGCATACCAATAACTTTGTAGCTGACTTTGTACACAGTATATCTGACCCGTAATCTCACTTCTGACTTTAGGGTCTTGGTACTAGCATTACCACCAAATATTTCTTGTCCTCATGGGACTAAGACATCATGTCACACGAGGCCTTGTGTGATGAGCCCTAAGAAACCCATGGGGATGCCTCGTGGCATACTAGTATTCTGAACCATGGGGGTCAACAAAAATAAGGTTTCCTCATATATTTTCCCTCTTCTCTGCAAGCATAAAATCTCTCACTCTTTAGTCTTCTCTACCACAGATTTCACCGTCGCAAAAATTTCCAATAGATCACTTATTCACTAGAACATATTCAATAGAATAAGTCACTGAATGTTCTTATGAGAGACTCCTTGAGGTGTATTATACTTTTTCTTGGTAACCTATTTCCTTAATATTAGGGCTTCTTAACTTTCTTTTTACAACCACTTTACCCTTTCATTAATTGACTTGTAATGAGCTAGGGGTTTCTTGACCATTCTTTGGGGCTTCTAACTTCACAAGTCCATAAATCTCAACCATGAGAAACCACATGGCATACCACCTATCATCGAAAATGACATGACAAGGACTATCCATCCATGAGTGAATTACCTTCATTTACTCCATCCTTCATGACCTAAGTTTGTGATCAACTACGGGTTCCATAACCATACTTATGGGTTTATTGCAGATTTCTTCAAAGAATCTTCTCGTGAGGTCCATGATTATATATATGAAATAAGGGGACCACTTTGGATACTTATCCAAATACACCAATCATATTAGTTGACATCAATCACAACCACCTGTCCAACAATCTCCCCCTTTGGCATTGATGGAAACACTGTTGGCATAGGAACACTCATGCTCCTGCTCATGTTCCCCTTATGATCATCGCTCCCCCTATGACCATTTATGCCCATGTATCTATACATTTGTTCTTTCTCTTCACTTCCATACATATATTCTTTCTCTCCTCCTTTAGAATCAATGGCAAAGGGTAATCCTCCTTGGGGATTCTCCCCCTATCTACAATCCTCCACTTTCTCTTCAAGGTGATTCCTCGTGTAAAACTTTGATGTATATGAAAAACATTCAAAATATTTTGGACTTGTATTTTTCATGTCTTCCACTATTCTCCCCCTATCGCATCGTGCTTGAAGCCATGTGAATCAATGTAGGTAAGATACTATTCCAAGTTTTCATTGAAGATACTCAAATATCTCGCTTAGAAGAGGTTTGGTGAAGATTTCTACAATATGTTCTTTTGTCCCAATTTACTCTAGCTTAATGTTCTTCTTTGTAGCTTGTTCATGTAGAAAGTGATACTTGATCAGAATGTGTTTCATCTTAGAATGTGTCACTGGATTCTTGGAGATACTGATAGCATTGGTGTTATCACAGAGTATTTAAATGGGCTCATCATACCTCACTTGTATATCCTACAAGGTTTTCTTCATCCAAAGAACTTGAGTGCAACATGTTTCCTCTGCAATATATTCTGCTTGTACTATGGACAAAGATACTGAAGACTATTTCTTTCTTAGCCACAATACCAGACAATCACCCAGGTAGAAGGTTGCTCCACTTGTACTTATTCTATCGTCTACTTTACCTTCCCAATATGCATCTATGTAGATGACCAAAGATATATCTTTCCCTTTTGGATACCATAAGACAAAATCTTATGTTTCCTTGAGATCTATGAATATTCTCTTTACTACCATAACATGTGCTTCTTTTGGTGCTGCTTGAAATCTCACAACTTGTGCAACTGCTTGCATCACATCCATTCTCGATGTTTTCACATAGAGAAAGATACCAATCCTCTATCTGTATATTCTTTGATATACATCCTTCGATTCATCATCCTTTCTCAACTTGCAACTGGTATGCATAGGAGTACTCACGGGCTTGCAATCTTCCATACCAAACTTCGTTAGCATTTATCTCATATACTTGGTATGAGAGATGAAAATAACTTTATCATGATGACATATATAATCCCAAAAGGAAATTTAGTAGACTAAGAAAAGACATCCTGAACACATTTTTCGTATCTCTAGAAAATTTTTGACTCATCCTGTCATCATCACTTCTGAAGATGATGTCATCTACATAAAATTCAATTATCAATATACTATATTGATCCATGTTTATGTATATATTGATGTTTGCATTGACTTCCTGAATCCTTTCTATTATAGATACATGTCTAATCTTGAATACCATGCTCTAGGGGCCTTCTTGATTCCATACAATGCTTTCTTTTGTTTGCAAACATAATATTCCTTTTCTGACAGTATAATTTTTTTTTGGTTGTTCGATGTATACTTCCTCTTCTAATTATCCATTAATAAAGGATGAATTAACATCCATATGATATACTTGATTATTTTAGAAAATGCATAGGCTAAGATCAATCTGATTGCTTTCATCCTTGCAACTGAGGAAAAGGTTTCTTCAAAGTCTATACCTTCAATCTGAGTGAATCATATGCATACTAACCTTGCTTTATTTCTGGTTACATGTCCATCCTCATTCAGTTTGATTTTGAAAACCCACTTTTTACCAATCACGTTCTGGTTCTTTGGCCTTGGAACTAGTTCTCATGTGTCACTCTTCTCTATCTACTACAATTCTTCATCCATGGCCTTGACCTAGTATTCATCATTATTGGCTTCTTCAAAACGGCTTGGTTCAATTGCAGATAAAAATGATAAATGTTGTTGTTCTGGTGAACATATTCTTTTTAGGGTTTCAACTTTTGCGTCTTTATTCCCAATAATCTATTTTGTTGGTTGATTTTTCTGCACTCATCGACTAGGTGTCTTAGGAGGTTTTTGTTTCTCATCTTCCTCTTTCTCTGCTTCTGGCTTCTCTTCTTCTTTTGCTTATTCCTCTACTTCTTCCTCTTTTAGATATTCCTCGTTATCTAGCTCTTATAAATCTTTTCTTCCTTATTTTCTCTTCCATACATTTGTCTCGTCAATTGTTCCATTGATGCTTTCCACAATTCTGTTGAGTACTAGACTGAAGGATTCATATGCTTTTTTTTTTTTTGAGTACCCAACTAGTATGCCCTTATCAACTCGGGAGTCAAATTTTCCTAGCCTTCCATCTTCTCTTTTGATATAACATTTTCTTCCAAATACTCTAAAATTATTCACATTTGTTAGTCTTCCTTTCCATAACTCATAGGGAGTCTTTTCATTGTTACTTTTGAGCATTCCTTTGTTCATGATACGGAATTTTGTTTGTATTTCCACTCAACTTGGAATATTTCAACATGATTCTCGCTATTTCATGTATTGTTATGTTATTTATTTCGACAACTCCATTTTTCTGAGTTGTCATGGTTGTTGAGAACTATATTTTTATTCCATGTTCACCAAATAAATCCATAAATTCCTTTGATGTAAACTCTCTTCCATTTTCTGATCTCAAACACTTGATTTTCAAATCCATCTTGGTTTCAACAATCTGTTTATATATATTGAAGTGTTCAAATTCCTTTAACTTATTTCTGAGAAATAAAAATACAGTCATTCTTGTGTAGTCATCTACTAATAGCATAAAATAGTGTTCTCCCTTTAATCCCTTGATTCTTGTAGGTCCGTATAGGTCAGTGTGTACAATCTCCAATGGTTTTTTCATGGAACACTCTTTTGATTTGAACTTGGTCCTAGTTTGTTTTCCTTGTAGACAATGCTCACATAGAGTATTTGTTATCTTTGAAATTTCGGGAATTTCTTTCACTGCTTCCTTTCTGTTGATTTTGATAAGGTTATCAAAATTCATGTGACCCATTCTACTGTGCCAGATCCAACATTCATTTTCCTTTCTTAAGCAACATCTTTCCTTTCCAATTTCATTCAGGACATACATGTTATTTGGAGTTCTTATAGTTGTAGCCACCAACTTTCTTGATCCTTCTTTCCTTATCTCACATTTTTCTAGTCAAAAGCAGTTTTTTTAGTTGATCACACATTTGACTTACACTTAGTAGATTGTGTTTCATATCTTAGACTAGTAGAACATTTTATTCCTTGGCATATTTGCTTCCAAGCTTGACTATACCTCTACCTATAATTCTAGTTGATTTGTCATTTCCCAATGAAACTTATCCATTTCATTACTTCTTTAGAGTCAAAAACATGTTCTTGTCATCTGTCATATGCTTCGAACAACCACAGTCAATGTACCACCCACTTTTTGTGTGTTGTGCTTGTATATCAAGTGAGCATTCTTCAATGTTGATTTTATCTTGTTTCCTTTTCCCTATCTTTTGTGGTTCATGTTTGATATATTTCTTTGGTTCTCTTGGAGGAACAATCTGTCTACAATCTTTAGCCATGTGTCCAAACGTTTTGCACTTGTGGCACTCTAATTCATTACTTAGTGAAACAAAATTGTTATGATTCTTTCTCTTTGCTTCATGTGACTTTCTAGGATAATTGTTGTTTGAATAGCCTTCATATTTTATTCTGCTCTTAGCAGAGGCTCTACAATTTGCAGCTTTGTGACCAATTTTTTTACAATAATAGCATAAACCAAGAAAAAATGTTTGATACCTGGATTTAGGGTATCTTATGAAAGGTGTTTCTCTTATGAAGCCTTCTTCTTCTTGAAATGTTCTTGTTTGTTGGTTTTGTTTTCTGAATCTTCTAGGTGGTGCATTTCTTGTTTGATTTTCTTCTTGAGTGCCTCTGACTATTTATGCATAGGTGCTTTGTTCTTGTTTTGTTGTTTTGGAGCTCGAAACTTTCTTAGTTTTCATCTAGTTGTATCCTAGCCCGTAACTATCATAGTATGGGATTTTAATACTAATGATGTCATGAAATATTTTGGTGTTATTTTCTTTCATATCTTTCTTCTGAAGATCTTTTCTTAACGTGACTATTTCTTCTTCCAAGATTTTAATCATCTTCTCCTTATCTTCTAATTGATTTCTGAGTGTTTCTTCAATCTTTCAGCCTTCTTCTACCTGGATTTTTAAATTCATGATTAGCTACTTGATTTCTTCTAAGTTGGAATTTTGAGATTCTTTTTTCTTATTTAACTCTTCCTTGAGTGACTTTATTTTCTTTATTTCTTTCCATAGTTCTTCTAAGGCACTGATTAATTCTTCTCTGAGATCAAATTTTCCTTCCTCTTCAGGATCATCTTCTACTGCCATGAAAAGTACTCTTTCTAAACCATTGTCACTATCATCATCCTTGTTTGATGAAGAGTTGTCTTCCTTTGAATAAAACATTTTCTTGAAGAAATTATTTTTGTTCCTTCTCTTATCTCCCTTTTGATTTTTCTTTTTCTTCTTAGGATCTTCTTCTTCATCGCTACCTTTATTATTAGCATAAGTAAATTTAGAAGAAAAATGACCAATACCATCAAAATTAAAACATTTCAATGGAAGCATACCTTTGTATTTTTCGGTTCATCTTTTTAACTTCCTTACGAAGTTTTCCACTTCTTCATATTCCTCTGAATCATTGCTGCAACTACAATCTGGTTTTGGTTTTTGCTAGTTTTGCTTCTTCATCTTCTTGGATTCTTTGAATGTTTATTCCTTCATGACTATGTTCTCTTGTTCTATCCTCATTTCATAAGATGTGAATACTCCATGTAGCTCATCCATGCTCAAATTGTCAATATCTATTCTTTCTTCCACGACTGATATCTTTCGTATCAAATCTCATAGGTAGAGATCTTAGAATATTTTGAATGACCACTGACTCATCAACTTCTTCTCCCAGTCCTCTAATAGTGTTCACTATTTCATCAATTTGTAGAAAGTAGGTTTTGATGTCTTCATTTTCCTTCATCTTCAGTTTTTCAAACTTATCTCTAAGGGTTTGAATCTTAGCTCCCTTGACTTTGGTATCTCATTTGTAAATATCTTGAAGTTTATCCCAAATATCCTTTGCGGTCTTGCAATGCATATCTTTGACAAATACTAAATCATCCAGACTTCTCATAATGGTTCCTTTATCCTTTGAGTTGTTTTCGATGCATTTTTTTCCATCTTTGTTAGTTGGGCAAGTGGCTAGTGTTGCATATCCCTATACTATTGACTACCAAACATCAAATCCATGTTCCTATACAAAATTTTGCATCCTTTTATTAAAAAAGGTATAGTTTTTTCCATCAAAACCTGGTGCTCCAATCTTAGGATATTCCATGACCTCCTTCCAGTGGTTAAACTATTTCTTGAAGGACATGCTCTGATACCAATTGTTGGAATATTGAGAGGGGGCGAGTGGGGGGTGAATCAATGTGAGAATTTTATTATCACTTTTAACCACATTATATAATAATTAACATCATCAACAGTTTATCATCAATATATCATGAGCGGTATAAATAAACAAAGCATAGCAGACATCCACATAAACACAATACACCATAATTTACGTGGAAACCCAAATGAGAGAAAAACATGAAATTCGTTTCTTATATATCAAAAGAATGAATTCATTGGAAGCACCAACTTCCCAATTCTCCATCTACAACTAGAAGGAAGCTACGACTGTTGGATCATGTTGTCATTAATGCCAATGGTTTTATTGATTGATGTCAAGTGATTGATTGATGCCAAAGAATTGATTGATTGATGAATGATGTCAAATGTAATATGTATTTTCCTTAATGAGAATGCATAGATGAATATGGATCAATGAGTTGTCATTGATACATGATGCAAAGATGAAGACGGATTGATGTGATTTCCTTGATATATTATGCATAGTTAGATTGATCATTATAGTCTTATCATGGTTGATAAAGTGCACAAATGGATGAACTCCAAAGTGGTCCCCTTATGGTGAAATCCCTCGTAGGAAGACACTTTACGGATGAGTTATCCTAGAAGAATAGTTGGAGAACCCATGGTTGATTGTGGAATAATGAGATTAAGATCAATGAAGTTGTTGGTGAAACTATCCTAGATGGATAGTGCTTGTCATGCCATTTTTGGTGGTATGTGGAATGTGACATAATTCCTCATGGTTTGAGAGTTATGGCCTTACGAAGTTGGAGGACCCCCATATGTTGGCTTGAAGCCCCATAAGGTCAAAGAAGTCAAAGATCTTGCAAAGAATAAATTATTATTTAAATGATAAAGTAAAGTGACAAAGTCAAGAAGGATTATTTAAATAATAAAGTGAAGAGACAAAATAAAAGAAGATTATTTAAATGATAAAGTGAGGTGACAAAGTCAAGGAGGAATATTTAAATGATAAAGTAATGAAGAACTCTCCATTTATGGAAAGTGGTTAACCCTAAAATGAGGAAAACAGGTTAAGTGACCTAGAAGATGAAGAGTATAAATAAGAGGTAAGGGTCTCTTGTGAATAGTACATTTTTGGAGTATCTTTGTGTATATCTTGTGTGTATCTCTTGAGCATGAATTGAAGATCTATTCTGAGAGAGAGTGTGTGAGGATGATCTCATGGACACATCAAATTTTCGACAATGTCTGAGATCATGACAACAAAAGTCTCGGAGGTTCAGAAACCCTAGTTTCTGAGATGTACGCGGGCTATAGTGATCCAGGGCATGTACATATGCAGGTTGTATGAAGACAGGGCGTGTATAATGGATGAAGTCATGGAGATTGATGGTTGAGCTAAGGACAGGCTCTTGAATACTAAAGCAGGTTCCAGATCTGCACTCTATGGGCTCAGATCTGCCATAGAAATTCTGGTATGGTTATATTATTGTCTTGATGGACACTATTGCTTGTTGTGTGTTGAATGCTTAAGGCATTCTTGGTATAGTTGTTATGATATGATTTGTGTTGGTTGATGGAGTGAGAATCACTCTTATGATTCAGTGCTAATATGATTGCTATAGTATACTGGTTGCTTATACATGATTGAGTAGCATTCATATTGTATGGTTGAGAAGCATGAATAAGTTATTGGAGAGCTTGGATGTGTTGTGACTCACTGTGGGTCAATTTGGACAAAAGAGAATATGATTTCAGGTTGCAGAGGATCTGAGTTGATTTTGAAGAGAAAACCCTAAGTAACTCAGAAGGAATATGCAGGTTGTATACAGAATGATTGAGTACATACGCGGGCTGTAGTAAGTCGGGGCGCGTACACACGCGGGCTGCACTACTGACATGCCGTGTACCTGTGACAGATTGATATTTGTGGAGGATTGTTTCCTCATCTCAGTTGGTGCTGAGGATGTAAGATGAGTCTTGCATATAGAGCTAGTTCTCTTGTAGAGGTGTACTCTATTCAGTTGTTGCTGAAAAACCGCAAGGATTGAAGTTCGTAATAAAAATAAAATTGTACATACATCTTGTGTTCCTTGTCTTCCTTGTGGTGATGATTTTTTGATGATATATTGTCGATATATGTTGTTGATATACACTCACATATAACTGGTTATAAATGACAACAATGAGTAATGAATAAATGGTGCATGTTAACTAATGCGTTTTATGTAAGAGAGAAGTTTTGGTCGGTGTGTCCAATAATGACACCCTATTTATAGGATCCAACCTAAACGAAGCTACAACTCCCTAAATTCTCTGGCTCTATCCAGAAGGAGGCTCCAAATCCATGTGTTTTCTGGATACAATCGGAAGGAGGATAAAACCCCCTTTCCTTTCCCTGTCCTGCCACCCTGAAATATAAATGTTGACCAACTTTCACTACCACTATCACTATCATGGACACTATCACTGCCACTGTCACTGTCACTGTCTCTGTCAAATCAACCTATCACTGTCACTGTACCATCAACCCATACCTAATAATCAACACAAGATATACCAAAACCTATGCCATATAATCCATCAACTATATACCAACATATCTAATATAATATGCATGCACCATAAGATATGCCAAATGTAGATACCAAAACACCAATTACGAGTATCCAATCATGTATCATGTACCATGTACTTAGAACATCAATCACATATAAAACCAGTAACATGTACCATAGCATCAATCATGTATAGACCTATACCATATCATCAATGAAGTTCCTCAAAGAACCAAGGCATGTTCCTCAGGAATATGCCACCATAAACCAAGTGTATACCTCAACCATACATCCACATCTCAAATATATGTGTCTAATAATGAACCATAACAGCCATGTCATAATTAGATACAAGAATATAACTCAATCAACCCTGTAGCCAATATGTACCTCAATCATGTTCGAAATCAAACATACTTCAGTCATGTATCATACCATAACCAAGTATAACCATCACAAAAATACATAAGCATACCAATACCTTTGTAGATGACCTAATACACACTATATCTGACTCGTAAGCTCACTTTTGACTTTAGGGACCTGGTACTAGCATTACCCCCAAATTTGTCTTGTGCTCGCGGGACCAAGACATCCTGCCACGTGAGGCCTCGGGTGACGAGCCCTAAGAAACCCATTGGGATGCCTCATGGGAAACTAGTAGTATGACCCCTGTGGGTCAACTAAACTATGGTTTCCTCAGATATTTTCCCTCTTCTCTGCAACGCATAAACTCTTGCACTCTTTACTCTTTGCTACCTCAGATTTCACCGTCGTAAAACTTTCCAATAGTTCATTTGTTCACTAGAAGATATTCAACAGAATAAGTGAATGAATGTTCTTATGAGAGACTCCTTGAGGTGTATTTATACTTTTTTGGGGTAACCTCTTTCCTCATTCTTAGGGGATTCTTAAATTTCTTGTTGCAACCACTTTACCCTTTCATTAATTGACTTATAACCAACTAGGGGTTTCTTGACCATTCTTTGGGGCTTCTAACTTCACAAGGCCATAACTCCTCAACTGTGAGGAACCACGTGGTGTACCACCTATCAGTAGAAATGACAAGATGAGGACTATCCATCCACGAGTGAGTTACCTTCATTTAATCTCTCCTTCATGACCTAATTCCATGATAAAATACAGGTTCCATAACCATATTTATGGGTTTCTTGTAGAATTATTCAAAGCATATTCCTGTGAGGGTCATGCTTAGAGCTATTCCATAAGGATAACACTTTGGAGACTTATCCAAATACACCCATCACATTATTTGACATCAATGACAACCAACTGTCCAAAAGTATTGAGTACATCCACTACATGATACGTTATTACAAATTGAATCCTATGAAAAGTATTAAGAATATAAGAGAGAAACCCTACATGATTTATAAGTACCAAAAACTTCCTTAAACAAACCACCACCAATTATTCTTCCAACTTCAAAATTCTAGAGGTGAAACCAAAACCAATTTCTTCTTTTCTTTCTTATACATGCTCATAGAAAATAATATTTTAACAATTGTATGTGTACAATTCCTCCCAATTGATCACACAAATAAGGATATAGATGGAACATATGGGAGAATATTAGCTCAATTTAAAAGAGAAAATATATTATCACTACCACATATCATGAAAAGAAGCATAATTTTTTTAATATGAAAGTGAATTTAATCCATATTTCTTTGAGGAGGTTTATAACTTTAAGGCCTTTCCGGGGAAACATTTCTTGGATGGAAGTTAAAATATAGTGGGCATCAAATTACCTCAATGATTCAAATTCAATATAGTTGATGGTATACATGTCATGTATTATAAGACTACTGTTAGGGATGAACATTAGTCTCAATGCGTATGGAAAAAAAAAAAGTTAATGGGAAAGAAGACGTGCCTATGGGCAGCATCTCTGTTCTTACTTAGCTCATGTTAAGAATAACTTAGCTTTATATATGCAATTCAAAGCACGAGTCATTCTTTCTGTGATTGGGAATATGAAGGAAGCAAAGGGCGGA
>JASDQU010013691.1:25796-36893 GCA_032191745.1 Picea mariana
CATATTCCCAATCACAGAAAGAATAACTTAGCTTTATATATGCAATTCAAAGCACGAGTCATTCTTTCTGTGATTGGGAATATGAAGGAAGCAAAGGGCGGACCGTTAAGAGATTGATAGATTTATAACCCACTTTTGAAAAACGGGTCTAAGGGGAACCTTATATTGTTACCATTCAAAACATTAAAAGAAATGGAAAATTTTCTCTGTTCTTACTTAGCTCATGTTAAGAATAACTTAGCTTTATATATGCAATTCAAAGCACGAGTCATTCTTTCTGTGATTGGGAATATGAAGGAAGCAAAGGGCGGATCGTTAAGAGATTGATAGATTTATAACCCACTTTTGAAAAACGGGTCTAAGGGGAACCTTATATTGTTACCATTCAAAACATTAAAAGAAATGGAAAATTTGAAAAAAATTGGAATAAATTTATGTATTACTCATTTAAAAGCAATAATGAAAAAAAAGGAATACTATTGGATTCCAAAGATTTAACATATTGGAAAAATGTTTTAAAGGCTTTAGGCATGCACTTAATTAATCAGATGAGGCCACACGTTTCTTTCTATACAAAAACAATACAAGAATCAAATACCATCAACGGTACCCTGTAAATACCTTATCTCATGGATGGTTACTTGATACAAATGATCCCTACTATTGAGGAAATAGGAAATATAAATAGAACATTCTTGTACAAGCCTAAAGAAGAATTTGATCCAAGAAAATATTTGAAGAAAGATCATATGATAAAACCAAGTGATAATAATCCAATATAGCTACTAGGAAAGGAATTGGATGATTCCCACAAAGATATGGATTAAACTAAGATATATAAGGTTTTGGTTTGATAGTGGAAACCGAATGGAGGACATGTAGGTTGGGACAAAAAATCTAAAGAGTGGATGATTAGAAGAGACAAATATGGCATCATTTATGTGGGCATGAAACCTACGAGCTAAGGAAAAGGAAAAGGAGGACAAAGAAAACTAAATGAGAAGGGGCATATGGCCATTAAGATATATTAACAATAAGTGAAAAATGTATATGATGATGAATGAAACTTTCTTGCTTGTGTTTGAAAAAATAAAATGAGATTTTCTCTTATCACATGGGATGTGGCTTGTATGAGAACTCTATAGATATTATATGATGTGTGTCTCTTGGAATATTATGATAATGCAAAAACATTTTATAAACATGTGAAAAAGATAATAATATATTTTAATGGAATTATTTAATTTGTTTTAATTATTTTTTTATGAAAAAGAAAATATAGAAAATATTATATTTTATTATTATATAATACTTGGTGTGAATATTAAAAAACACATGTGAAAACTAATAATTAAATGTTATAAAAGAGATGATAATTTTGAAATATGATAATCTTACTATTAGAAATCAATAATAACATTATTGAAAAATGATAATCACATACATAATAACACAACTAAAAACTAATACTCAAACTATTGGAAATCAACAATCACACTTTTAGAACATAATTTAATTTTAAATTCTCACCAAAGAGTCTAAATTTAATAAAATGTGCATAATTCATAGACTATATATGATATATACTTTTAAACATTACCCACTCACTTTATACACTTTATATATACATCATCTACAAAGTGCTGACACTCAAACTACTAGATATGTAAGTTAATATATATTATCCCTATAAATTTTAAATTTAACTTATATATATATATACATCATTTACAAAGTGTTCACACTCAAACTATTAGATATGTAAGTTAATATATATTATCTCAATAAATTTTAAATTTAATTTATGTGTGTGTGATTTAGGTGGAAATTGGTGGTCACCCATATATTTTACTCGCTCAAAACAGGGGTTTTTACCTTGGTAATTTTTCTACAACTTTTTGGGTCCTAAATTTTTGAGGCCGTTTTGAGGTCCTAAACAATGTTTTTTGGGTCCGTCATAGTAACACATAGGATTTATCCAAAGTGTGATGGAAAGATGAGTATTCCTCGGACACAGCTTTCCACCGATCTATCATGATCCCAAAACAAAGATTGTATGCAAAGGTTACACCCTTGGGACGTTGACGTACCAACTACACCCATCGGGGCCCAAAAACCTTTTGACTTTTCATATTCTAGGGTTAGGGTTTTGGATTTTATTTATGTTAGAAAGGTCTCTATAGCCTCATTTTAAATATCATCATATTCTTATGAACAAGCTTAGCCATCATATCTCTTCTAAGAGATAAGCTACCACCATTCTAGCGAGTCATTCATTCTGTAATTTTATAGTTTCTGTACATTTCTCTCATTAATAAAAGTTGTGCATTACTGTATCTCTATGTTTATTGAAATATCTATGTATATTTCATTTTTATATATTCGCTTTCATTTCGTTCTCAAAATAATCTAGATCAGTGGTATCAAAGCAAGCTACTCGTTTTCGTTTCTTAGTGCATGTACCCGACAAGGTCAAGGTATAGAGAGTTGGGTCTCGAGCTAGTTTCTCTTGAGAACAACATCTCTCTCCAACCCAAGTGGCCTCCCATGATGGAAGAGAAGAGAGACTAGGGAACAAAAATCTAATCAAGTTGTTGCTCGCAGAAACCCTCATGCAACAGAGGAACGAGATCTTGGATAATTTTTCCCAAATCCTTCAGCGATTGCCGATAATAACATGCATGTTTTCGTCAAGCAATATCTTTGGAGAAACTGCCCCATTCAAGGTACATGCTAATTTTGATATTCCCGTATTTGAAGGTCAGATCGATGCGATGCTTTAGAAAAATGGTTAAATTTGCTAGAAGGTTATTTCTCTGTTCAAAATTTTACTGATAGAGAAAATATCACTTGTGCATTGTTTAAGACTCTCCCACGTGTCAAAAATTGGTGGGAAACTTACTAGGAGAAAAATTCCACAGAGGATTCTGGAATATTTGGGGTCCTGCCCACTTGAAATTTTTCTATGGATGTGGTCAAGGAGCAATATTACCCTATGGGAAACTATGATGACCAGTACATGAGATGGACCACACTGTATCAAGAGGGGGGCCAAGCCATGTCAGATTTCACAAATACCTTCCATACCTTTCGCACCAAGATGGGTATCAAAGAATCTGAGCAACATCTCATTCTAAAATACCTTGGGGCTCTACACAAATACATCCAAACCAAAATGGATTTTCTATACATCTCATCACTGGGAGAAGCTTATCGATATGTTGTCAAAATTGAGTAGAAATTTAAGCACCATAATAAGTGGGAATTGGGGTATGCAAATGCGCAACAACCAAGGTATGGTAAAGCAGCCCTAATCCAAATAATAACCAACCTCAAGACAACCATTCCAAGCCATGGGAAAACAAGAGCAATGAGAATATGAAGAAATACATTGGGAAGTGGTGTAACTTCCACAAAAGGCCTTGGAACAACACTAGTGAATGTCGCTCAAAACAGTCATTGGTAGTCGAGCTCAAAGAAATAGGACCGAGCCCCCAAATTGGACTCTAATTTAAACAATAATAAAAGGAGATAGATAATTTATGTAGAACCCATTGCTACTGTTGCAACTGTAAAAATCCAACTAGAAGAACCAGAGGATCCTGAGGAGGGGGAGCACCTTTTCCATTCAGATATGTGGGTCAAGGTGACCCCACTACATTTTATTGTTGATAGCATAAGCAAGAAGAGCCCCATCTCAATAGATTTCATCAAGCATTTGTATTTATCGACAACACCACAGTCGCAACCATATAACATCGCATGGCTTCTCCAGGGATGAGATCTTTGTGTCAACCAATAGCGTTGCTTGTTATATGACATCAAGCCCTTCAAGGATGAGGTATTGTGTGATGTTTCCCCACTGGAATTATGTGATGTTTTATTAGGCCATCCATATATGTGGAGGTGTCATGTTTTTTATGATTCTCGACATAGTAGAATCATTGTTACTCTAGGGGATCAACCCTACAGGACACCAGAGGTAGTTTCGACTACTGTTGTGACAAAACAGTGCCACAAAGTAATTTATCATAACGCAATGTTTATCCTCTTCACAATCTGGTCAGAAGGAAAGGACACCGCAACAACTTTAGCCTCAGTCCAAGACCCTTATATCTAGTAGATGTAGATCAAAAAAATTGTATAAGAGCACCAAGATATTCCTACTGCACCTATGGGGGTGCCTCCGCACTGCCCAATCAAACAAAGTTGTGAGAAATCCCTTCATGTTCTTCATGCTGCATATTCACTAACAGAGACCTCCCACACTAAGGGAGATCATGCAACTAGATTGGTTAAACGAATCCAACCCCTCCAACAACAGGTTCATAACATCCTTCAACAAGCTAAGCAGGACAACTTCTTCAGCAAGGTAAGAAACTCACGAAGGTTCATATTCAACAAAATATTCCCTGGAGTCTTGACGTAATGGAGACCATTTCTTCCTAATGGGGGAAGAATGATCCAGGTTAAAATCGGTGGCCACCCACCTATTCCATGGGCTCAAAACAAGGGTTTCCACCTTGGTATTTTTTCTACAGCTTTTCGGGTCCTAAATTTATGGGGTCATTTTGAGGCGCTAAAAACCATTTTTTTGGCCTGTCATAGTCACACTGTAGGATTTAGCCATAGTGTGATGGAAAAATGTGTATTCCTCATATAGAAATTTCCAACAAGCTATATTGCACCTAAAACCGAGATCATATGCAAAAGTTACACCCTTGGGAAGTTAACATACCAACTACCCCCATCAAGGCCCACAAATATTTTGACATTTTATCTTCTATGGTTAGGGTTTTGGATTTTCTTTATGTTAAAAGGCCTCTAGAGCCTCATTGTAAGCATCATCATCTTCTTTCGAATGAGCGTAGCCATCACATCTCTTATCAGAGATAAGCTACCACCATTCTAGCGAGTCATTCACTCTGTAATTTTACATTTTTTGTACATTTCTCTTATTAATAAAAGTTGTGCATTATTGTATCTCTGTGTTTACTGCAATATCTCTGTATATTTCATTTTTATATCATTTCTTTCATTTCGTTCTCAAAATAATCTAGATCAGTGTGTGTGTGTGTGTGTGTGTGTGTGGATGAGCTCAATTAGTTCAAATTAACTATGTCAAGGATAAATTCATTGTGAGTTTTCTAATTTTGGTCTAGCTACGGTTTGAGTCACAATGGCTTATCATCTATTATTATGGTTGACACTTGCAATGCACTACATCCTAATGTTCTAGGGAAGAGAGGGGATCCCATGAGATTTTCCTAGAAAATACACTCACAAAAATCATATTTACACACACACACACACCTATCACATTACAATATTAGTAACTGCATAAACAACAAAATAATTAGATTTACATACCCAAAGCAAATCACCTAGATGATTTGGCTAGACATATACCTTCCCAAACCACACATAACTCTATTAATTAATGATATATTCCCAAACCACCCATAACTCTATTGGATAATGAAAGAATTCTATATTGAATGTAGTATAAGATGAGTGGAGACCATTACATCCACTTATCATGTGAAATGAATCTCAAAAATATACCACATTTGTCTAGGAGGAAATGGAACTACTTTCCCAATCTTGTGATCTCAAGTATATTAGAGGATATATTCAATGGCAATCATCTCCATCCTTCAGGGTCTTTCCATCCCTACTCATATGAGAATGACCTTCTCATCCTCTAACCACTTTCATCATATATTCACATATCTAATTGTGTATAAAAGAATGGCTTCTTCGACAAACTCTTTGTATCTGATATGACATAGCTTTCCGATCAAAATATTATAGCATCACATCTCATATATAAAACAAGATATACAATCTAGCCTCTATTGATATCATCATATCCCTATTGGCACATAATCTACATGGTAGTTCATAAACGTATATAAATAAATGAATAATAGATTCAACATCTTTCACACTATATTCATTTAAACAACTAAAACATGCATGTAAAATGTAACAACATATCCAACTTACCACATGAAAATTACATATATTTAAACACATAAATTAATGTGCGTATAAAGTATATCCACCATCCCCACATGAAATTACATACAAAATCATGCATGTTTAAGATATTTAACATTCCACACAATATCACATACATTTAACCACATAGTATGTGAAACAATATATATTCAAGAGTCCCACATGAAATTACATATATCTAAACAAACAAAAGCATGCATGCTTCAATTTAGAATTAAACATACATGCTTCAATTTAGAATCGGTTGCATCAACAACGAACACTAGTATTTCCTCATTTCATTAGTATCCTCTCTCAGGAATCATAAATGTCTCAACATAAATTAATATGCATATAAAATATATCCACCATCCCCACATGAAATTACATACAAAATCATGCATGTTCAATATATTTAACATTCCACACACAAGATCACATACATTTAACCACATAGTATGTGAAACAATATATATTCAAGAGTCCCACATAAAATTACATATATCTAAATAAACACACAAAAGCATACATGCTTCAATTTAGAATCGATTACATCAACAAGAAGTATTTCCTCATTTCATTAGTATCCTCTCAAGAATCATAAGTGTCTCAACATAAAACATAATGCTTGTAAAAATATAGATTTCACTAATCAACTTAAAAAGTAACCTATGACACCTGAAGTCACGTGCTAACAACATATAGAGATCACATAGCACTATATACATAATAAAGTTGTGATCCCATTCCGTAACCGCATATCCAAAATAACTAGGCACTCACTAAAGTCAAGACATATTATGCGTACAAGCTAGCTCAATCAACCTTAGGTAAATGGATAATGGAGTCAATTTGAAAATGCTATAGATCAAGAACAAACAATGGGTCAAAATTTGGGATATGATACGAATCCATATGATAGAGATCCTCCTCCACATAAGGGGTATGCTCTTGTCATTCTCTCATGTCTACCTTTATTGTTGCGAGTTGGCCATTCTAATGAAACAATTGGCCATTCTAATGGATGTTTCATTATTGATTTCTATTCCTGAGGATAACATGTGCTCTTGTTTAACACCTTTATATTCATGAGGATAACATTCACCTTTAACACCTCGGCATGGAATTTTCTATGTTATAATGTACCTTGGAGATATTAGTTGCTAGGTTTGTCTCACCATTTCTTTTTTATTATATAAAATGTAACATGTACATCTTATTTTTATTAATAAACTTTTTATCTTTAACTCTAAATATATTGCTAAATCTAGATCATTAATGGATTAATTAACTTTAACTTTTTTTCTTCTACGATAACCCCTAACACTCAATTGATAATGCAAAATATTAATCTTTAATACAATTTAAATAGAATTAAACATAAATCATTAAATCTTTAATCGTTATTTCTTAATTTTTATTTTCAATCTTTAATTGCAAAATCTATATGTCCTAAATACATATAATTATGTGGAAGGAATCCCTTCTTCTATAAACAAGGAAGTCTCATACATCAATTAATTTAACAGCTAACCAAGTTGTGACCAATTATAATAATTAATTAAACTAATTCAATCACTTAACATTTTACCATATATGATTATGTGGACAGAATCACTTTTTCCACAAAGAAGAAAATCACATACATCAATTTAACATCTAACTAAAGTTGTGACTGATTATAATAATTCACTAAATTAACACATGATCATTTACGCTCAAAATCAAACCATTATAAATGTGAGATCTACTCAAAGAACATACCCTTCTAACCTTATCACAATGTACCAAATATCTCATCAAAAATTGAACTCAAATAAAAAGAGTGTAAAACCTACCTCCCAAATATTCAAACTATTATTTTTAAATTCTTTATTACTCTTATTTTTCACATATTTACAATAATGATGTGTCACTTTAACATACTTACCATGATAATGATATATAAAGACTAAATGGATAAGATGGGTTTAGGGTAATCCCTTCGGTAATGGCACAAATGGACGAATATCATCCATTTCCAAGAATTTTTCACATATTTACAATAATGATGTGTCACTTTAACATACTTACCATGATAATGATATATAAAGACTAAATGGATAAAATGGGTTTAGGGTAATCCCTTCGGTAATGGCGCAAATGGACGAATATCATCCATTTCCAAGAAGTTGCGACTACTTTAATCTTAATATTTAAAAAATTATAAATGGAAAAAGTTAATATTTTAAAAATTATAAATTGAAGAAGTTAAAAAATAAATTTATTAAATAAATTTTTTTTTTTAAATTATCATTAATTTTTTATGTTGTGGGAATTTGGATACGAGTGTTTAAAACTCATAGAAGTTTTTCTCAAATTTACAGGAAAAGTAAAGTTGGGAGTGGAAAAACCCATAGAAGTTTCCCCAAATTTACAGGAAAATTGAAATTGGGAACGCAATAATATATATATATATATATGAAAAAATATTTTAGATTATAATAATCCAATTGAAGGTCCAGGAAAGTTAATTTAGGACAAAGTTGTTCCTACTACAACAAGTATCAACTACAATATCTAAATTACTAATTTAATTTGTACTAATAATTATATGAATATATTTAACACAATATTGAAAGTTTAACATCCATAAAGATTCCACTAGAAAATGAGAAACAAAATTGAATATACATATATAAAGTTTTAACATATTTTCAAAATTTAACTTTACATATATAAACTCCAAACATCTTTGTAAATTTGAAGCATTATTCTTGTTCTTCTTATTGAAAAAAGTTAAATAGTGATACTCTTCTAATTTGGAAATACAATAAAAATCAATGATATGGTTGGTTGATAGCAACAACAAATAGGAGCAAATGCTTGCCATGGATAGGGTATTGATGTATTCTACTTTCATGTTTAGTATGGTCTTAAAGAAAAACACACATGCATTAAAACTTTTTCATATCCAGAACTATAGAGTAGTATTAATTTTTTTTACTTAATAATATTTAGTGTAGTTTAGTCTTTGCTTTATAATGACATTTTAAATAAATATAATGAAAATGTTTGTAATAAATTATGTATTTGTAATAATGGAATAAAAATATTTACATTTTAATTTAATAGAATTTTAATTTAAAGTTCTTTATTTTGGAAACTAGTTCACAAGCTCCCATTTCTTTGATGTTGAAGCTCCCAAAAAGCTTCCAAGTTCCCAAAACAATTCCAAGCCAATTAGGCACATTCCCTACTAGTTCCCAAGCTCCTGAAAAGTAAATTACTTAGAAACATAAGTTACTTCATTTGTGTATAACTGATATTGACCTAGTCTAAATGATCTAAGTTTTTACTTCTTTTTTGATATTCTTTTTAGACTTTGTTATTTTAAAAAAATTCTTAGAGTTTTGTTCAAAATAATAGTTTTTACCATTTTTTTTCATAATTTCTTTAAGTTTTTGTTCGAAATTGGTTGAGTTTTGTTTAAAATCCCTTTAAAGTTCAAAAAATTGCATATTTAAATGATTGAGCTCACATATTCTAGGTATGTTAGATAATAAATTTAAACATTTAAAACGACCATGTAAACAAAATAAAATTGTGATTTCATCAATAATTATAATTAAGTTGTTGAATTCAAATAATAATTATTGAAAAAAAAAAAAACATTTAAACTACACCTTTCACATCAACTAACAAAGTGGCTAATTCATACTAAACAGAGTCACCAAGTCATACTAAAATATGTTTGGAAGAGAACCACTTTACAAAATAAATTTTCTCTATTATTCTCCTTAACCACACCCTCATCATAAGTTTTCTCTATTATTCTCCCACCCTCACCCTCATAAATCTTTTTGGAAGAGAACCACTTTACAATGGCCAAGTCATACTAAGATCTTTTGGAAGAGAACCATTGTTAGAGTCCAAGAGGTCATTACACACATTTATCAGCAACATGTCTAGGGGAATTCAGATTCTACTAAACATCTGGAGGGATCAACTCTATCTAGGTGCAAACCCTTCCTCCTTAACCCTTTTTAAAGCAACCTCCTTAACCATTTTTAGAGCAAAAGTTAGAGAGACATATACAATTTTCATTTACTTATTTTTTTTTTTTTTATTATTTAAAAGTGACACGTGTCAGCTCCACATTGAATTTAGACAAGGAATCACACATCAACCTAATATTGAACTGTAAAATACCCCTCTCAACACAATAACACAATGATAAGTGTATTCACATTAGTAAATATTAATCATATCATTTATACATTAATAAATATTAACCATGTCATTAATTTGAGCACTGTGATCAAATACATCAAAATATATAGTATAATATTATATAAATTACAGTATATATATATATATTAACACATAAAATATTATAATATATTATATATTAAAATGTAAAATGTTTATTTTTATTTTTTATTTTTTAAATAAGATTTGCATTTGGCTTGTTTAGCTTAACTAGAAGGAAATTGAGGTTAATCCCAAAACTATATGGCAGCTACATTAAAATAAAATCATGGTAAGATATTTTGTCCAGGTTATGACAAATCTATAAATTATGTGTCATTATGGAGCAATAAGACTTTCTCCATCCCTTGTGAGTCTATGTCCACTCATTTGTTAGTATCTTATTCATGTTTCAAAGTAATCATCATCAATAATTATAGGGTGTTAACTATCATCTTCATTTTCAAATTTACTTAGCAAATTTACTTAGGAGAGACTAAACTGCCATGCAACTTTTATTATGTAAAACATCCCCATGTTAAATAGCAATGTCCCGGTGAAAGGGTCCAAATCTAAGGGATTCTAACTCAAGTCTAGGCCAAAATTAAGAAACCTTTCACTGACTCCTCTCCGAATTTGCGAAACTCACAATAGCAAGAGGAAAAAATTATTGTCTAAACTACCTACCAGGGGTTATATAAATTAAGAAATCAATTGATCCCGATCAAACCAGGATAGTTTCTATCCATAATGTCATAAAAAAACAAAATTGCAGTTACACATTCGTTCTTTTGAAAACACAAAATATTTGTAACAATTCAGTACAAAAAAATTATATTATATAATACGAAGATATTCAAATGT
>JASDQU010013691.1:49784-61701 GCA_032191745.1 Picea mariana
ACTAAGTAATGAATTAGAGTGCCACAAGTGCAAAAAGTTTGGACACATGGCCAAAGATTGTAGACTAATTGTTCCTCCAAGAGAACCAAAGAAAGATATCAAACATGAACCAAAAAGGATAGGGACAAGGAAACAAGATAAATTCAACATTGAAGAATTCTCACTTGATATACAAGCACAACACACAAAAAGTGGGTGGTACATTGACTATGGTTGTTCGAAGCATATGACAGGTGACAAGAACATGTTTCTGACTCTAAATAAGGAATGAAATGGATAAGTTTCATTTGGAAATTGCAACTCAACCAGAATTATAGGTAGAGGTATATTCAATCTTTGAAGAAAATATGCCAAGGAATAAAATGTTCTACTAGTCTAAGTTATGAAACACAATCTACTAAGAGTAAGTCAAATGTGTGATCAAGTAAAAAAACTGTTTTTGACTAGAAAAATGTGAGATAAGGAAAGAAGGATCAAGAAAGTTGGTGGCTACAACTATAATAACTCCAAATAACATGTATGTCCTGAATGAAATTGGAAAGGAAAGATGTTGCTTAGGAAAGGAAAATGAATGTTGGATCTAGCATAGTAGAATGGGTCACATGAATTTTGATAGCCTTATCAAAATCAACAGAAAGGAAGAAGTGAAAGAAATTCCTGAAATTTCAAAGATAATAAATACTCTATGTGAGCATTGTCTACAAGGAAAACAAACTAGGACCAAGTTCAAATCAAAAGAGTATTCCATGAAAAAACCATTGGAGATTGTACACACTGACCTATACGGACCTACAAGAATGAAGGGATTAAAGGGAGAACACTATTTTATGCTATTAGTAGATGACTACACAAGAATGACCATAGTTTTAATTCTTAGAAATAAGTCAAAGGCATTTGAACACTTCAAGATATACAAATAGATTGTTGAAACCAAGATGGATTTGAAAATCAAGTGTTTGAGATCAGAAAATGGAAGAGAATTTACATTAAAGGAATTTATGGATTTATTTGGTGAACATGGAATAAAAATATAGTTCTCAATAACCATGACACCTCAGAAAAATGGAGTTGTCGAAATAAATAACATAACAATACATGAAATAGCAAGAACCATGTTGAAATATTCCAAGTTGAGTGGCAATACAAACAAAATTCTGTATCATGAACAAAGGAATGCTCAAAAGTAACAGTGACAAGACTCCCTATGAGTTATGGAAAGGAAGACTAACAAATGTGAATAATTTTAAAGTATTTGGAAGAAAATGTTATATCAAAAGAGAAGATGGAAGGCTGGGAAAATTTGACTCCCGAGTTGATAAGGGCATACTAGTTGGGTACTCAAGAAAAAAAAAATCATATGAATCCTCCAGTCCAATACTCAACAGAATTGTGGAAAGCATCAATGTAACAATTGACGAGACAAATGTACGGAAGAGAAAATAAGGAAGAAAAGATTTATAAGAGCTAGATAACGAGGAATATCTAAAAGAGGAAGAAGTAGGGGAAGAATAAAAAGAAGAAGAGAAGCCAGAAGCAGAGAAAGAGGAAGATGAGAAACAAAAACCTCCTAAGACACCTAGTCGATGAGTGTAGAAAAATCAACCACCAAAATAGATTATTGGGAATAAAGACACAAAAGTTGAAACCCTAAGAAGAATATGTTCACCAGAAAAAAAACATTTATCATTTTTATCCGTAATTGAACCAAGCCATTTTGAAGAATCCAATAATGATGAATACTAGGTCAAGGCCATGGATGAAGAATTGTAGCAGATAGAGAAGAGTGACACATGAGAACTAGCTCCAAGGCCAAAGAACAAGAACGTGATTGGTAAAAAGTGGGTTTTCAAAATCAAACTGAATGAGGATGGACATGTAACCAGAAATAAAGCAAGGTTAGTATGCATATGATACACTCAGATTGAAGGTATAGACTTTGAAGAAACCTTTTCCTCAGTTGCAAGGATGGAAGCAATCAAATCGATATTAGCCTATGCATTTTCTAAAATAATCAAGGTATATCATATAGATGTTAATTCATCCTTTATTAATGGATAATTATAAGAGGAAGTATACATCAAACAACCAAAAAAAATTGTATTGTCAGAAAAGGAATATTATGTTTGTAAACAAAAGAAAGCATTGTATGGAATCAAGAAGGCCCCTAGAGCATGGTATTCAAGATTAGACATGTATCTATAATATAAAGGATTCAGGAAGTCAATGAAAACATCAATATCTACATAAGCATGGATCAATATAGTATATCGATAATTGAATTTTATGTAGATGACATCATCTTCAAAAGTGATGATGACAGGATGAGTCAAAATTTTTCTAGAGATATGAAAAATGTGTTCGGAATGTATTTTCTTAGTGAACTCAATTTTCTTTTGGGATTATAGATATGTCATCATGATAAAGGTATTTTCATCTCTCGTACCAAGTATATGAGATAAATGCTAAAGAAGTTTGGTATGGAAGATTGCAAGCCCGTGAGTACTCCTATGCAGACCAGTTGCAAGTTGATAAAGGATGATGAATCGAAGGATGTATATCAAAGAATATATAGATAGAGGATTGGTATCTTTCTCTATGTGAAAACATCGGGAGTGGATGTGATGCAAGCAGTTGCACAAGTTGTGAGATTTCAAGAAGCACCAAAATAAGCACATGTTATGGTAGTAAAGAGAATATTCATAGATCTCAAGGAAACATAAGAGTTTGTCTTATGGTATCCAAAAGGGAAAGATATATCTTTGGTCATCTACATGGATGTAGATTGGGAAGGTATAATTGACGATAGAATAAGTACAAGTGGAGCAACCTTCTACTATTGTGGCTAAGAAATAAATGGTCTTCAGTATCTTTGTCCATAGTACAAGCAGAATATATTGCAGAGGAAACATGTTTCACTCAAGTTTTTTGGATGAATAAAACCTTGTAGGATATACATGTGAGGTATGATGAGCCCATTTAAATACTCTGTGATAAAACCAATGCTATCAGTATCTACAAGAATCCAGTGACGCATTCTAAGATGAAACACATTTCGATCAAGTATCACTTTCTACATGAACAAGCTACAAAGAAGAACATCAAGCTAGAGTACATTGGGACAAAAGAACATATTGTAGATATCTTCACCAAACCTCTTCTGAGCGAGATATTTGAGTATCTTCAATGAAAACTTGGAATAGTATCTTATCTACATTGATTCACACGGCTTCAAGCACGATGCGATAGGGGGGGAACAGTGGAAGACTTGAAAAATACAAGTCCAAAATATTTTGAATGCTTTTCATATACATCAAAGTTTTACACGAGGAAGAACCTTGAAGAGAAAGAGGAGGATTGTAGATAGGGGGAGAAGCCCCAAGGAGGATTACCCTTTGCCATTGATTCCAAAGGAGGAGAGAAAGAACAGATGTTTGGAAGTTAAGAGAAAGAACAAATGCATAGATACATGGGGAGAAATGGTCATAGGGGGAGCAATGATCACAGGGGAGCATGAGCATGAGCATGAGTGTTCCTATGCCAACAATGTTTCCATCAATGCTAAAGGGGGATATTGATGGACAGTTGGTTGTCATTGATGTTAACTAATGTGATTGTTGTATTTGGATAAGTATCCAAAGTGGTCCCCTTATTTCGTATATATAATCATGGACCTCACGGGAATATTCTTTGAAGAAGTCTACAATAAACCCATAAGTATGGTTATAGAACCCGTAGTTGATCACAAACTTAGGTCATGAAGGATGGAGTAAATGAAGGTAATTCACTCATGGATGGATAGTCCTCATCATATGATAGGTGGTATGCCATGTGGTTTCTCATGGTTGAGATTTATGGACTTGTGAAGTTAGAAACCCCAAAGAATGGTCAAGAAACCCCTAGCTCGTTACAAGTCAATTAATGAAAGGGTAAAGTGGTTGTAACAACAAAGTTAAGAAGCCCCTAATATTAAGGAAATAGGTTACCGAGAAAAAGTATAATACACCTCAAGGAGTCTCTCATAAGAACATTCAATGACTTATTCTATTGAATATGTTCTAGTGAACAAGTGATCTATTGGAAATTTTTGCGACGATGAAATCTGTGGTAGAGAAGACTAAAGAGTGAGAGAGTTTATGCTTGCAGAGAAGAGGGAAAATATTTGAGGAAACCCTATTTTTGTTGACCCCCGCAGTTCAGAATACTAGTATGCCACGAGGCATCCCCGTGGGTTTCTTAGGGCTCATCACACGAGGCCTCATGTGACATGATGTCTTATTCCCGTGAGGACAAGAAATATTTGGTGATAATGCTAGTACCAGGTCCCTAAAGTCAGAAGTGAGATTACGAGTCAGATATACTGTGTACAAAGTCAGCTACAAAGTTATTGGTATGCTTATGTGTTTGTTTTGATAGTTATACTTGGTTATGATATGAGACATGATTGAGGTACATCTTGGCTACATAGTTAATTGAGGTATCTTCTTGTATCTGATTATGACATGACTAATATGGTTCATTATTAGACACATATCTTTGAGATTTGGATGTATGGTTGAGGTATGGACTTGGTGTATGGTGGCATATGCATGAGGCATGTGCTTTGGTTCTTTGAGGCACTATATTGATGATATGGTACAGGTCTATTCATGATTTATTCTATGGTACATGGTACTAGTTTTATATGTGATTGATGTTCTAAGTACATGGTACATGATTGGCTACTCATCATTGGTGTTTTGGTATCTACATTTGGCATATCTTATGGCGCATGTATATTATATTACATATGTTGGTATACAATTGATGGATGATATGGTACAATTTTTTGTATAGCTTATGTTGATTATCAGGTATTGACTGATGGTATAATGAAAGTGACAAGTTGATGTGATAGGGATAGGGATAGTGACAGTGAGAGTGAAATTTGGTCTACATTTATATTTCAGGGCATGAGGATGGGGCAAGCAAAGGGGTTGTATTCTCCTTCTGGTTGTAGCTGGAGAACACAGTGAGGTGGAGTGTGATACCCCTAGGCCAAACCCCAATTGTACATATGTTGTATAGGCTGGTGAGCCATGATATTATAAGATAGAGTACCTATTTGACTATTAGGATGGAGATCCTGGATTGGCTAAAAGGATAGAATGCTTATTATTGTAATATGCAATCACACAAATTTTAATGAAAACACATCATTGTTGCATACCATCCATGAAAAAGAGTATGGGGGGATAAACTCCACTAGATAGGGAAAGGGGGATAAAATTTAAGGATAAGGGTTTAATATGGGGGGGCCTTAAGCCTAAAGGAATATTATAATAATATTCCTTAATGTATAAATTATGGATATAAATATATCCTAAGTTTCTAAAGTAGGGGACAAGAGAGTTCCTTGAGTGCCATGTGTCATATAAGGAACATGCATATATAAGAGAGAGAGACTTATTGTAGTTTGGGGGGGATTCATCATTTAATTCATCCACAGAGTTGTTTCCTGTACCCTGATGTTATGATACATGTTCCTTTACCTCTACCATGGTGAGGTTGGAATTTGGATCGAAGAAGCAGATTTTCAGGATCGTGAGTAGCTTCTCTAGGGCAGAAACTACTCGAAATTTGTTTCTTGGTGCACTGGGAAATAACTATAGGGCTCTAATACTTCCTCTCCATCCTATTGTTGAAGCCCCAGAAGGGAAGTGGGGCAGCCAAGGGACTTTTGAGAAGAGAAGGGGCACACTTCTTGGGGTGGAACATGCATGTGGGTAATGAGACATTGTAGGCTAGTTGCAACAATTGGGCACCTTGGAATGAACAATTTTTGTTGCTTATAAAATCTTAGACTGGATTAGGATTCCCTTTCTCCCTGGTAGAGTTTATCCCCAACTCGGGGGTGACCCATTGCTGAGAGTTATGAGCAATGAGGTCTAAGGCTAGGAGGAACATGGAAGGTCTGGATGTAGTTGGTGTTCTTTTAAATCAAAGATAAGTGTCTTTCATGTGCTTATTTTATTTACTATGTGTATAATTAAGTGTCTTCTGCTATGAAGTTTCTATTATAATTGTGTTTATAAATTGTTATTGTTATTCTGCTTAACTATGTTCATATGCAGAACATAATAAAAAAATTAATGGTTTCAGAATTTGGAATTTGGATGTGGCATTGCCCAATAGGGATATGGAGATGTTACAAATAGAGAGTTTAGCATGGCATGGCTGAAATGGGGTGGTTGCAAATGTTACAAAGTGGTATAATATCTCTAGTTTTCAACATTAAGCCTACATGGACCCAATTAACATAATACATAACTGAAATTGCAGAAATTTAGTTGCAGAGGATGTCTACAACTTGTATTCTAAAAGTATCCTTGTGAAATTTGGAAAAAATTCATAGGGAATTTGAAATATTTGAACTCAGGAGTGAGAAATAATCATTTTTGGTCTTTAAATTGGGAAAATCAGGGTCTTTATATAGCCGAATTTCAAGTTACAGTGCGTCCATGGTGGAAATCAGAAGCAACTGGGTGAAATTGGGAAAAAGACCCAATTTTTGTTGTTAAATTTATGGGGAATTCGAGAAATTTGGTCTATGAATTATATATTCTCAAGTTATAATCCCTTTATAAGAAAATTCAGACCTATAATAGGTCGAATATGAAGTTACAGTAAGGCCATGGCAGATTGAGCAAAATTGGACAAAACCCCCAAATTCTATGGTTGAATTATGGAGAATTCAATGGGAAATATGACGAAATTCATATGCGGACGATGAATTGGTTTTCATAGGGTCAAATTTGGACGTATGAAGCTTAATCACAGTGTTTAATGGCAGTCAAAAAATAAATTAGGCATTTGGGTATTCTTGGGTAATTGTAAGAATTTTGGAAATTAGGCGAAATTGGAAACATTTTGGTATTTTTTTGTATGCTAACATCAGCATGGCATGGAGTCCATGTGTCAGCTGATGTGGAAAAAATTTCGCGTGTACTAACACAGTGGAAGATACACGATGGAAATGGGTGGCAAGTGGTAGGTGATGAGGAGCCATGTGGCAGACCAACTATCAAGTTCCACAAAACTGTGGTACAATCTTGGAAATTTGTCTAAGTGTCAGTGCCATGAGACCGCAATAAGAAGTGGGAAAAAAAATTCTAAGTGTTGGGACGTCTTAGATGTAATCATGAAAGGAAATTTACAAGATTGTGAGTCAGCGAGTCTGTGAAGACGGAAAAATTTCTAAGTGTTGGGACTTCTCAGACGAACTCATGAAAGGAAAGTTGCAAGATTGTGAGTCCGCGAAGATGGAAAATGTGTAAGTGTTGGGACTTATCGGATGGACTCATGAAAGGAAAGTTACAATATTGTGAGTTTGCAAGTCCATGATTCCATGAAGATGGAAAAATGGTTAAGTATTGGGACTTCTCAGACGAAGTTATGAAATAAATATTACAAGTTTATGAATCCACAAGTCTGCGAGTCCGTGAGTCTGCGAAGGAAGAAGAAGTTAAGTGTTGGTAGCGGGTTCATGGAAGGTATGAAGAAGAGATGTGAATATATTCACAGTGAATCCATTAAGATAGATCAATGATGAAGAGATAATAAAGAAATGATCGGATTGTTTTTTACCATTATTGCTACATTGCATGTGTTAATGAATATTCATTCATTGTTTCACCACCATAATTTTCAGCTCGGAGCTTAGATGGGGGTGAAAATTCACCAGTGTCCATAATATTTTTATGAAGGAACCCAGGTGGGCTACTGCCAAAACTCCAAATGGGCATATGCAAGGATTCCTATGCATAGTTAATAATTGCACCTAGAATTGATAAATAAATTAGTCATTGGAAAGGTATTGTACATAAGAAATCCTTGTAATCACCTAGAATTGTGAGATAAGAAACATAATTCACATGAATTCAGAAAGAAGATTTATGGTGACCATAAAGGGGAAGACTTGTGCATATGTACTAGAACTGTATATTGTGGTTTTATGCTTGCTTTAACAAGAATTTTTTATATTTTTTATCTTATATAATAAATGTGTTGCAATAAAATATTAAGGTTGATGATAAATCATATCAATTGTCTTTAGAAAATTGGTATCTTTAGGTATGAGGAACAAGGAAGAGTCAGTTCTTCAGAATGTGGAATGATTTCTTGAGGAAACATATAAGACTTTCAATGGAACCATGTTTTTGGAAAAGACTTGAATATGACAAGTATGCATACCAATTGGGGATGCTAAGTAAGAGAGAGATCATATATGTTTCATGATAAATCATGAATAATGAGTATGGATGGAACTGTGGCCATGGAAGTGTGGAGAAATGGTTTTCATAATAGGTGAGAGGATTGAAATTTGGTTACATATAAGTAGAGGTACTGAAGGAAAGAGTGTTATGACAAGAATCTCTCACAGGATGATTAAGAAACAAAAAGCAAGAATGTTGAGAAATGAGTCTAGGTGAGGCCATGAAGGCTTGAAAATCCAAGAAGATAATTTCATTTTGTGAAGATAGTTACTACAAGAAATCCAATGATTCTAATTAGTCGAATCAGGGAATAAGAGGGAAATATTTACTGGTTGAAGTAGTGAAGATCCATTCACTATAAGGTTGTCAAGGTACACATGAAGTAGTACATTGTAGGGACAATTATTCTGAAAATATTTATATGTACAGATGTTATTATTATGATAAATAAAGATAGAGAGAATACTTGGAGATAAATGAAACATTTCCAAGGACCAACCATACAAATTTGGGGTAGTACCTCCATTATGTTTATTAAAGTAGTACAGTGGAAGCATGGTGTGAATGTTATAACTTCATGGGTGAAGTAATGATGACCATGTATCATAAAAAAAATTCCATCAGATGTATAAATCAATACATTATGTACTGATTGATTCTAGAGGTATGTAACCATACTTATGGGGAAGACATTACATAAATCTAAGAGCATTTCAGAATTGGATAATCTCAGGGATAACTGAAGGCTATAGGAAATGGGGTACCACTAGGTGGATTATAATTTATTTAAGTATATTGTAGCACTCAAGAAATATGACAACAATGAAGATGAATGTTGAGTACATTCCAAAGGTGTTGAGTGGATTGACAAGGTACATTGGGAAGACAAGTCAAAGAGACCCAAGCATGAAGTCATTTACTAAAGGGATACTAATGAGGAACCATGAAGAAAATAATAATTTTATTCTTGGTATAGAATGAAAGGAGATGGTACAAAAAAATAATCCATCTCAATAGGAAAGGAACCATGGGGTAGCATTCCAGGGGTTGGAAGTATCACTGAAAAATGTGATGACAAGTAAAGGTAGTTTCAACTACTTCCAATCAATCTCTATGAGGCTGAGAATGAAGATAGTGGGTAGCATTGTACTATGCTAGAAATTGACTATGCAAGTCAATTTTAAATCAAATGGAATACGAAAAGAAAAGAAAATGGTGCAAGACACTACAAGGGATAATATGTTCAATCAAGGGAAGGTTGTGTTGAGGGGCGAAAATTGTCAACTAGAGGGGTGGATATGGTCCGGGGTTGTCTAAATAACCCAAGCTGTTTGGATTAATCCACTCCGACGGGTTTAGCGGCTACGTTGGCTAATCTAAGTCCTAGGAAAGTGAAAAAACTAAGCTAAATAAACTAATCTAAGTGAAAAACAACTACTACAAACTATTTACAAATCTAAAAAATATATATACAGTTTACTAACTAATATTATAAAACAATAATCCTACTTATTAAATGTTTAGTTAGAAATACAATTTAATCTAGGTTATATGTACAGTGTTTACAAAATACAAATTTTAATCGAAATTTGCAAAATCATTTGTGAATTGTCTTATGACAACGAAGCTATCTTTGTTTTTTTATAATTTTTATGAAAAGGAAATAAAACAACAACTATCTAACTAAGCAATAAAAGTAGTAATCTGCACTGTAAATCTCTAAATTACAGAGAATTCTCTTATTCATTGACTATTAAAATGCAAATAACAAACTGACCTGAAATTACTTGTCCTGTGCATAAGCATCTGAGTTCATTGTTTGATGAGACAAACCCGCATCAGATTCTCCAATACTTCGCATAAACACGAAGAATCAACAATTCAGAATTGCTAATGACAGAACAGGTAAAGGATATAGCAATAACAATTTTATAATTTACAAACAATCACATCAAGATAAATCCCTCTGCAAAGATTTATAGATAACTGCTCATTTAACCAAGAAGATAAACCTTTTGTTCATTAAATTAAAACAGGGTAATTGTTGTAAGTAAAACAAGAGACATCAGATATGGACAATACTTAAATCATATCGCATCAACCTGTAACAAATCTTGATGTCTAAAGTAGTCAATAATTTGATTACAAATTAAAATGCACAAGAACTTGAAATAAAAGTATGATATATTTGAAAGCTAAAGCTGTTACAAAACATCCACTTTCATTCCAGTCTGAATCATCAATCCATAGTCTCTGTCTCCAAGCAGCGATGGTTTGTTTACAAAAATAATAAGTATATAAAGGCCACAGGATGAAACCTTCCTTGTGGAAATTATCAAAAACTGTTTGCAAAAAATATGGGAACAATCTCCCAGATTCCTATTTCTACCTAAAACTACCAACCTAATCAAAAAACTGTGTAACAAAAAGCATGTTCTGAAATGCCATAATCGATCCAACTCCTATTGAAATCCGTGTGTACCTGTAGATGCACAAAAATAAAGGATTTTAGATAGTGTTTAATTGTAAAAATCAACAGAAATTCAAATTTTATGACTAGCTACAGAATCTCACAATTCTGTAGCTGGTCATATTTACAAACAAAATCGTATTAAATTAATCCAATGGTAAGAGAAATGTCTGCAATCTATCAAACAAATCCTTTATTACTAATTCAAAACAAACAGAATCGTATTGCATCAATTCAATCATAACGGAAATATATGCAATTTATCAAGCAAATCCTTCATACTAATTCAAAGCAAACAAGATCATTTCAAAATCATTCTTGAAATACCTTACCTTGGTTTCAGGGATTCGATCTGTTCAAGCTATTTTTGAATTAACAAAGGCAGTGGCCACCTCCACATTTTTAAAGACAACAGAGCCTGTTGACAGGCTGCTTGAAAATCTTTGGATTGATCAAGGGTTTAACAGGAGGCAAGAGTGTAGGAGGGGGAATGGCAGGACGAGCGAGAGGGGTTCTGAAGCACAGGCCTAGAGAGGTAATAAACGTTTCAGCAAATGCAAACAGACCAAAACACACCTTACAACCACGGAGAAAATGTGACATTTGGTCTCTAAAGGACGACCTATATCTCTGTAAAAACCCAATTTCTGAGGAAACTGCTCGCGATTAAGGTAAAGGGGGTAATTTCGGTTCTGGGTTTTCAAGGGTTTGATTTGATTCAAAACTTTTTGCTCAGAAAATCTCACGCAAAAATGTGCCTCTGGGAGGCAATTACGTGGTGAGCCTAAGAAGTCTTCTCTAGCACTATCAAACAATAACAGAGTCTGGACACCATGGGGTTCAATTTGCACTACAGGGGCCATGACTAGCAGCACAAAATCAACGGGGTAATCGGCGAGAGGTTTTGACAGGGTAGACACAGCACCATTTTCCCAAAGCTTCCCCAAAACAAGAAAAGGCAGCCCAAAATGCAAGGCAGAGTGTTAATGGGTACAGTGGTGGAGTAAATTGAGACTATGCAACAATATCATATCGGTTGTACAATGAACGACGCCTATTCAAATCATAATAATGCATAACCAAAAAAGATTTTAACCAAATGAAATATCAAATAACCATTTGAAAACCATGGTGTTCATAACCAAAAATCGATCTGAATGTTAAATCAACAATAGCATTTGTATGATTTGACAGA
>JASDQU010013691.1:70348-80947 GCA_032191745.1 Picea mariana
AATGGATGCCTTTTCTCCTTGGGATTCTTCTTCTCTTCTTTCTTGAATGTCAAGAACCTATTCAATATAGAACACACCTTCTCTTCATTACAAACCATTTTCCCCTAAAAATTGAGAGCCTACCAATATGATCTTATTTATTGAGGTGTCGGAAGCAATGTCCATCGAGGTCCGATTTTTGAATATTGATGACCTTTTCTCCAATATCTAATATTATTTTCTACCTCCATTTATCTACCTTTGTGAGATAAAAACACTCTAAGGCTAGGAATGGAAACCTCTCCTTGGGATTCTTCTTATCTTCATTCGTGAATATCATGAACCTTTTCAACATAAAATGTGACTTCTCTTCATTATGGTCCATTTCCCCCCCAAAACCCAAGAGTCTACTAGTCTCATATTCTCTATTGAGGTATTGAAGGAGATGCTCATTGAGGCTTAGGTTTTTAATCTCAATGACCTTTCATCCAGCCTCTCAGATTATTTTCTACCTCCATTTTTCTACCTCTAGTAAATAACAAAACTTTAAGGCCAAGAATGAATGCCTCTCCTTTGGCTTCTTGTTCTCTTTTTTCTTAAATGTCATGAACCTATTCAACATAGAATTGTTGACGAAAAAATGTGCAACATGAATACTTCATGCAAAACATCGCAATGCATTATATTTATTCTACTATTGTATTATCTAACTAATAGGTGGGACCACTTAGAGAAACTAAATTAAGTTGATTTCACTCCTTTTTCTCTCTGAAAAAAAAGGCAGCCTGCGAACAAATGGCTAGATTAAATTACAATCCGGTACTCTTTTCTCATTCACATGCACGAATGATATCTTCGACATCGATCTGTGATGTTCCTCATATTCATATTGCATAGTCTCCATGTTCTAAAAGGAAAAGAAAAGGTGGAAGATCTATTGTGTCAGAGTTATAACGCTTATGATTACAAGTTTTAAAGTTTTATGGTTTTAATATGGATTGTGACATATTTAAAAGGGGTGGTCAACTTCGATTTCATGGAAATATATATCATATAACAAAGATAATATGATATAGAGGATTCTATCTTATACAAGGATGTCACATACAAGTATGAACAAACCCGACTTACAATTAAATCATATATGTTATGGTTTTTGTATATCACGTTGCTTGATTGGTGAGTTGATATGGTTCATTTATAAAGCAGTGACACTTTATAATAGTTATGAATGTAGTATAATGGTGATATATTCTATGGTTTTAAGTTTTATAGTGTAATCTGCATGCTACTTGTTATCCCTAAAGTTGACCCTTAACCACATGAGAGCCAAGGTAGGGCACCTCAGTTATTGCAATGGTTTGGTTTGGTTTGGTTGATAGGTGGATCAAGTAGGTTGGATGGGTTAAGTATCTGGTAAAACTTATCAACTATATCTCAAATGATGGGAAATACCTCATGGTTTGGGGCAGTCATGTTGATAACTAAAAAAATTAACAATTGGATATATTAGGAATGGAGAGAGAAACATAAAACATAAGTGAACAATCTATTTACTCATGTGTTGAAGATTTCCAAGCTCAAAATGATATTTCAAACCTGAAAAAAATATTTGAATACAACTTACAAAATATTGGTAATTGACAGCAAGATCCTCACTGTAATTGTAGTTGAATCCTATAGAAATCAAGGCCTTGTAGAAATCCCCATTGCATTCAAAAAAAAAAGAAGAAAAAGAAAGTTACAAGGTGCACACTCTAGTTAACAGGGTGTATGAATCCCTGAGAATGAGATGTTGCAGGGAATGAAKATATTTACAATACAATCTAGACCTACTCCCTTTTCCTATCACTCGATACCCTTCTTCMTTCTCTGAGGAAGATTCTCCCTCTTGGTCCTAAAAAGGATCCCTCAAAGATCTCTTTTTACATTTGAAATGATATAATATATAGCCCAGTTACAATCCAAATATCCAAGATTAATGGATCGAAAATTCCCTAAAATAAAACATAAGAAACCCCGACAAGAAGACTCRGATSTGAGAGATAAAGGATAAGATTCATAACCTAAATTCAGATCGTGTTTTCCAAGTTATACTTTGACTAATGATTTCATGCATTAAAATGCTAAATTTGATATTTGAAAGAGTTATCCTAAACTTGAGTTGTTGCTCGAAACCCAGGATTGATAAGAATTTTATTTCTGTATATGAATATTTGGAGCTACAGGGAAGCTTGGGTGTGAATTTTCATTTAGTCACTTAGTACAGTTTATACCTTACAAATTACAAGGAAAACTTTGACTATTTTGCATCACCACCCTATTTAAACTTGCAATTGAAAAATTAACAACATCAATAGGTCTACAATGATAAACCACACCCCCAACAACTTTCACAACTCAAATCTAAGGTATAATACAACCTTGGGTTACTTTTTACAAACAAGTTGTGCATTATAAGGTTTTTACCAGTCATCTCTTGTCTACTTTTCCACAAAAGAGTCTTTTATGACTCTCAATGAAAATTTTACCTTGGTTTCTATCATATCCCACCATCCTCTGATTCATCATAATGTCGTGAATCTTTGTGCACATAAATCATCCTTTTTGGAGTGTACAGTTTAGAACTTGCAGTTTCATATAGACAACATTAAGAATTTGGCTCTTTGGTTTTAGAAGGAAATTTTTAGCATTTATGTGCATCATGTAGGTTTCTTTTGCAATTTCCAATATAATGTTATAGAAGGGTGTAAAATCACAAACTACAACATCTGCAAGTTGAACCACTAAATTTGCGTCAAAATTGAGACTAGGGCATGCATTTGAGGTTGAGGCAGTTTTGCATTTAAATTTACATGTAATATCAATTCTAGGAGCTTGAAAGAAACCTGTCATGTTCCTCAATTGAACTATAGATGCATAGGTAAATTTACCATTTATGTAACTCCATCTTAAAACTTATAAAACAAATTTTGGAGATACAGGGAAGATTGAGCATGCATTTTCATTTGTCACTTAGTAAAGTTTAGACCTTGCAAATTGTAAGGAAAAATTACCTCTTTTGCACATTGTTGACGGACGAAATTGAACACTCATCAACTGGAAGGGTGGATTTGGTCCGAGATTGTCTAAATAACCCAAGTCGTTTGGATTAATCCACTCCAACGGGTTTAGCGGCTCCGTTAGCCGATCTAAGTCCTAGGAAAGTGAAAAAACTGAGCTAAAGAAACTAATCTAAGTGATAAACAACTACTGCAAACTATATACAAATCTAAAATATATATATAGTTTACTAACTAATATTATAAAACAATAATTCTACTTATTAAATGTTCAGTTATCAATACAATTAAATCTTGATTATATATACAGTATTTACAAAATACAAATTTTGATCGAAATTTGCAAAATAATTTATGAATTATCTTATGACAGCGAAACTATTTTTTATTTTTTACAACTTTTATGAAAAAGAAATAAAACAACAGCTATCTAACTAAGCAATAAAAGTAGTAATCTGTACTATATATCTATCTAAACTACAGAGAATTCTCAAATTGATTGACTATTAAATTGCAAATAACAAACTGACCTGAAGTAGTGTTTCCTATTTGTCTTGTGCACAGTACTCGATTTAGTTGTTTGATGGGGGAAATCCGCACCATATTTTGCAAAAAGCTTCTCGTAAACAGGAAGTAGCGACGCTCTTGAATACGAATGGCAGAACAAACAAGAGATATAGCAACAACAATTTTATAGTTTATAGATCATCACATTAAGATAAATCCTACTGCAAAGATATATACATAACTGCTCATTTAGCAAAGAAGATTAACTTTTTGTTCATTAAATTAGAACAAGTTAATTGCTATGAGTAAAATAAGAACATCAAATATGGACAATACTTAAATCATATCACATCAACCTGTAACAAATCTTGATATCTAAAGTAGTCAATAATTTGATTACAAATTGAAATGCACAAAAACTTGAACAAAAGTAAGATAAATTGAAGCTAAAGCCGTACAAAAAATCCACTTTCATTCGAGTGTGTATAATCATCAGTCCATAGTATCTGTTCTCCCAACAGTGATGGGTTGTTTAAAAAAAATAATAAGTATATAAAGGCCACAGGATGAAACATTCCTTGTGGAAATCATCAAAACCGTTCGCAAAAAATATGGGAACAATCTCCCAGATTCCTGTTCCTATCTAAAACCAACAACCTAATCCAAAACTGTGTAACAAAAAGCATGTTCAAAAATGCCATTATCGATCCAATTCCCATTGAAATTCACGTGTACCTATAGATGCACAAAAATATATGTTGTTCAGATTGTATTTAGTTGTAAAATCAACAAATTTGAATTTTGATAACTAACTAACAGAATCTCATGATTATGTAGCTAGTTATTATTTGCAAACAGAATCGTATTGTATCAATTCAATCATAACAGAAATATATATGATTTATCAAACAAATCCTTTATACTAATTCAAAGAACACAAAATCATTTTAAAATCACTTTTGAAACACCATACCTTGGTTTCAGGGATACGATTTGATCAAGCTATTTTCGAATTAACAATAGCAGTGGTTGCCTCCACATTCTTAAAGACAACAGAGCCTGTTAACAGGCTGCTTGAAAATCTTTGGATTGATCAAGGGTTCAACGGGAGGCAATAGTGTAGGAGGGGGAATGGCAGGATGAGTGAGAGGGGTTCTGAGGCACAGGCCTGGAGAAGTAATAAACATTTTAGCAAATGCAAACAGACCAAAATGCACCTTTCATCCATGGAGAAAAACTGAGATTTGACCTGTAAAGGATCAGCTATATCTCTGTAATAACCCAATTTCCGAGGAAACCGCTCATGATGAAGGTAAAGGGGCTAATTTCGGTTCTGGGTTTTCAAGGGTTTGATCTGATTCAAAACCGTTTGCTCAGAAACACTCACACAAAAATGTGTCTCTGGGAGGCAATTACGTGGTTAGTCTAAGCAGTCTTCTCTGGCACTATCAAACAATAACAGAGTTTGGACACCATGGGGTTCAATTTTCACTGCAGGGGCCATGAATAGCAGCACAAAATCAATGGGGTAATCAACGAGAGGGTTTGACAGGGTAGACACAGCACCATTTTCCCAAAGCTTCCCCAAAACAAACAAAGGCAGCCCGAAATGCAAGGCAGAGCATTAATGGGTACAATGGTGGAGTAAATTGAGACTATGCAACAATATCATATCGGTTGTACAATGAACGACGCCTATTCAAATCATAATAATGCATAACCAAAAAACATTTTAACCAAATGAAATATCAAATAACCATTTGAAAACCATGGTGTTCATAACCAAAAATCGGTCTGAATGTTAAATCAATAATAGCATTTGTATGATTTGAAAGAAACCACTATATTGAACATTGCACCAAGGATTTAATCACAAAATTAATGTGTTCTATGAAACCATTGCACCAAGGATTTAATCAAAGACACCAAAAAAATCATTGCATCACGAACTTATAAATCGAAACCATATTAACAAAAATGCAAAGTGAATAAAGGTTTGGTGTTTTGATAAATGTATGACCATTAGTGAGTTGGAGGTAAAAAAATTATGACCACATGAACAAAAGGACTCATAACAATTCAAAAGATCATTCTAATGCCATCAACATTACTTCCAACTCTAGGTTTTCACGCTTTCAGTCGTGAAAATGAAAACGAGAAGAAGATATGCGAAAGCAAAGATAATAGTGTCGTTTTCTCTTGTTCAGAACTGCGATGAGTATTGAGGGTTCAAAACCCTTGTGTAGGCATCTTGTAAGGAAAAGATAAAATTGCAAAATGGCTGCCAACAATGGCAACACACTGGTAGAAGCAGTTATCTCTGCCAAACGAAAAAATCTAGATTAGGATAATGAGAATAAATCTAACTCAAAAACAACCAGAAAATTGTTTAAACATCATCATCAATCATAAAGATTCCAGCTGGTTATTTTAAAAGATGAAAACTGATAACAGTCTTAATAAAAGCGAGTCACGATATTAAGGATAAAATCTTCAATACTGTTGACAGAGCCACTGCTGCTAGCAGGCGTCCATAGCCTCGACAGGGTTTCCATTTAACCCACTCTGATATCTGTATCCTGCCAAGAAGTTACAGATCAAAATAAAGGACATTTTAAGGTTAAGAGATTCCATATTTGTGAATTTTCATATACGCGACATTGCTTCGCTGCCAGCAAGCCTGTTCAGTACCCCGACGAAGTTATCTTGGCGTCATGCATGCATTTACCCACTGCCAGTAGACATGTTCAGTATTCTGGTGGGTTTACAAGCACTTCCCATAGCTCTTTTAATGATTTTTTTGGTTTTTAAAGATATATAATTGAGCGGGGTGATGCTGAAAATTATGATATTTTGGACATATTTTTACAGACCTGGAGAAAGATTTTTAGACTGTCCCTTTTTTAAGATCTAGAGATAGTTTATTAATAAACCAACCTTCGGAGGCAGGGAGACATCTTCTGAGTTATTCCCTTAAGGAACAGGGACAGCGTAAGAAGAAAATGGATGATCGTGATAGGTTTCAATTAAAGATTGGAATCAATAAAATTCTTTCAAACAACAGGCTTTCTTTAACATGGTTGTAACTATCAGAAGCATATCATAATTGATGTTTAGACAAACTTTCAGTAGTCATTATAGAGAAAAAAAATTATGTTTTCTTTGTCTGAACATTTGATGGTGCATGCATGTGTATTTCAAAAGAAAGACTGATAAGCATAAAAGGAAACAAAACACACCAGCGAAGAAAGATTTGAAAGCAAAGAAATCCAAACAAAAAAAATATATATGTACAGAACGTGCATCTGAAAACCTCATGCAACAAATCCCTTGGGAGACTGAAAGAAAGTAGGAAAATCTTGTTTTATGGGAAAGCAATCTTACTCGCGGTACCTTGGGTCAGGGTTGATTTAGATTTATTTATCTCTTTACTTTCCATTTAATATTTTCATGACGATAGGGCATTTTTGAAAATAAATGTTCAACTAAAAGTAAAGAGAAAAGGATCAAGGGGACTTCCCTGACAACAGCCGTATTATGGTTCTCGTGGTACGCCCACTTGCATTCATGACTGCATTATTATAAAGAGAAATAGTGAGAAATACAACTGAAAGGAAAACCTATTCCTAAACCTACCCTAACTATTAAACAAATCAGGATACTACGTAAAGTCATGCTTCCAATGTAGCCATCGAAGTAACTCCAATCTTGCAACGGAAACAAAATCAAACATTATTAATAAGAATGGTAATATATCAATGAATGACAGAAACATATCACACTTACATTCATAATCATCATCTAAAAACAAAGTAAGCATGATCTTACCATTCCCTGGAATATTCTTGATGTATGAATCCTCCAGCCATTGTGCAATCTTGTCGTGATAAGGGTCATAATGGCGTGGGCAAGTGTAAGTAGGTTTGAAAAACTTGTCAAGATTACGAGGAAATGAAATAACCATCAGCCAAGGATGAAATGCCACATCCTCCTGACAATTCTCTAAGTGTTCATTAATTTCTTCACATGGAGGATCTAAAAGAAATATGTCACACCTACTTTCAAGATACTTAGGTAAAAAGAAAGCAAGCACAACTTTGTCTTTATTATGAAATTTTTTTATATATGAATATTCAAGCCATCCTAAGATCTTGTCACAAAAATGGGGATGCAAACCATGACTCTGATGAAATGAATATATCAATGGGAAACTCATCATAGGAGGATTCATGCAATCAATTGGATCATTGGTTTGAATGTTTCCTTCAATGAGATTGATCATTGGTTTGAATGTTTCCTTCGATGAGATTGATCATTTCAAAATGTGAAGTATAAACATTAAGATTCGATCTAAGCAAAGAACGAATATGAAACTTAGAATTTTTGATGTCCATAAGATATAATGCATTGTCTTTTTCAACAATAAACTATGTAAAATCATCTCTCAACATGTCTTTTTCCCATGTGAGTGATGAAAGTGAACAAGCGTCAAATCTGGTTTTATCAATGTTATGCTTGGAATTAATTTCACCAAAAAGATATGATTGTGGCGGAAAAGAGTAGGATGTTGTAGGTAAGGTGTCAAGTCCAACAGAGTCTAGGAATAGATCAGGATATAAAAAATAAAAGGAATCAGAGATAAGCACATGAAAAGAATCTCTTGAATTAACAATGGTATTCTCAAGAGATTTCTCTTCACCTTATTTAAAACCCTTACTCTATTTTGGTGATGTATTCCTCAACATAATATGATCATCTGGATTTGCCTTTTGTGTGATAGATAATTCAAAATTTATGTGACAAACATCTAGTCTTTCCTGTGAACCAAGTGCATTTTGAGGATGAAGGTTTAAGGTTTCTTCTTCTAGTTGCATATCTTCTTCTCTAATCAGTTTCATAGGAGTACTAGAACATTCAAGATGATTTTCATTTCTTAAGTGTTCTTCAATGACTGATTTCAAATGTTGATTAGAGCATGAGTTACAAGAATGAGGATATTCACGTTGAGCCAAAAATGAATCTTCTTTCATATTGTTCGAAGACTGAAAATACAATGAGTCAAAGGAAAAACCAATTTGGTTGTCAATAAGAACATGGTCAATAGATTCTACCTCCCTAGCTTGTTCAACATTGTCGAAAGGATTCTTCTCTGCTTTCGAAGAGAATTGTTCTTTCAGTTGAGTGATAGGATTTGCAATTGGTTCTTCGTTCATGCTTGAATATGACTGGATGGAAGGGATGCAAGCATCACAGAAGAGACTTAATGAAAATGACATGTCATCAAGATTAAATTTACAGAGGATATGATGGACTCTTGTCAAAAAGTCTTCTGAAGATGAATCACCGACGATTAGCGAAGTATGAAATTCTTCACATAATTGATCGAAATCATAAATTTCAAAAGCATCTAGAAACTCATCTACAAATTGAAACCAATCAAAAATGTGACATGCTGGAAAGGATTCAAACCAATGTTTGATCCGGCCTCTAAAAGTAAAAGCGAACAGTCTGCATAAAACTCTTAAATCTGAGATGTCATGTGTGATGCATTTGCACCAAAACTTGTTAAGGTGGTCTTTAGCAGATAAATTGCCTCCACCATCAAAGGTGTGTTTGGAAAAGAGAGAGACTGTCTCGTTGAGAACATTGGGTAATGAGAAGTTGAAAGCATGTTCCAACACGGTGATTTGGGGAGCCATGGGGGAAATTGAATACATTTAAAATAAAGGCTCCTACAGGGCCATCTTGTCAGTCGACCCTCCTTCTAGTGCCATTTGTTGACGGGCGAAATTGAACACTCGTCAACTGGAGGGGTGGATCTGGTCCGGGGTTGTCTAAATATCCCAAGCCATTTGGATTAATCCACTCCGACGGGTTTAGCGTCTCTGTTAGCTGATCTAAGTCCTAGGAAAGTGAAAAAACTGAGCTAAAGAAACTAATCTAAGTGAAAAACAACTACTGCAAACTATATACAAATCTAATATATATATATATACAGTTTACTAACTAATATTATAAAACAATAATTCTACTTATTAAATGTTCAGTTATCAATAAAATTAAATCTTGATTATATATACAGTATTTACAAAATACAAATTTTGATCGAAATTTGCAAAATCATTTGTGAATTATCTTATGACAGCGAAGCTATTTTTTATTTTTTATAACTTTTATGAAAAAGAAATAAAACAACAACTATCTAACTAAGCAATAAAAGTAGTAATATGTACTATATATCTATCTAAACTACAGAGAATTCTCAAATTGATTGACTATTAAATTGCAAATAACAAACTGACCTAAAGTAGTGTTTCCTATTTGTCCTGTGCATAATACTCGATTTAGTTGTTTGATGGGAGAAACCCGCACCAGATTTTGCAAAAAGCTTCTAGTAAACAGGAAGCACAGACGCTCTTGAATACGAATGGCAGAACAAACAAGAGATATAGCAACAACAATTTTATAGTTTACAGATCATCACATTAAGATAAATCCTACTGCGAAGATATGTACATAACTGCTCATTTAACAAAGAAGATTAACCTTATGTTCATTAAATTAGAACAGGGTAATTGCTGTGAGTAAAATAAGAAACATCAAATATGGACAATACTTAAATCATATCACATCAACCTGTAACAAATCTTGATATCTAAAGTAGTCAATAATTTGATTACAAATTGAAATGCACAAAACTTGAACAAAAGTAAGATAAATTGAAGCTAAAGTCGTACAAAAAATCCACTTTCATTCGAGTGTGTATAATCATCAGTCCGTAGTCTTTGTTCTCCCAACAGTGATGGGTTGTTTACAAAAAATAATAAGTATATAAAGGCCACAGGATGAAACATTCCTTTTGGAAATCATCAAAATTGTTTGCAAAAAATATGGGAACAATCTCCCAGATTCCTATTCCTATCTAAAACCAACAACCTAATCCAAAACTGTGTAACAAAAAGCATGTTCAAAAATGCCATTATCGATCCAATTCCCATTGAAATTCGTGCGTACCTATAGATGCACAAAAATACATGTTGTTCAGATTGTA
>JASDQU010013691.1:90612-104212 GCA_032191745.1 Picea mariana
CTTAATATTGAAGAAGAATATGTTTGGACACGAGTATTTGTCCAAAGCCTAGATGGCCATGCTAGGAAATAGTTCAAAGAACTCCCTGCTGGTTCCATTGCCGGAATCGAGCAATTGGATGAGACATTTCTGAAACATTGGGGTGACAGAAGAGATTTTGTCTACTACATCACAGAATTCAGAAACTTGTGGAAACAAAGTAGTGAGTTAGTCTCTGATTTCACTAAGAGGTTTAACCGGATGTATGGAAAAATACAAACTGAGATAAAATCGTCAGATGCTTCTGTGAAGATCACATATTCTGATGCTTTTGATTTAGATTTATGTTTAATGTTGAGAGAAAGGAGGTCACCAACATTATCTCTCATGCAAGATGCTTCCCTTGAGGTGGAATCAAATATTCTAGCCTCCCAGAAGCGAAAAGGAGATTCTGATAGGAGAAGACCAAAGAATGAGGCTTCATCTTCATCAAGTGTTGATCTGAAACTTGATAAAATGGCCAAGATGCTAGAGTCTCTAACCTCTGAGATATATAAGCTCAAGATCGAAAATAAACATCCTGTGAAGGGAAGAGGCACTGATGATTCGGCAGGCAGAAATCCTAATCAAAATCCCAACAACTTCATAAGAAGTAATCAGCTAACTCAGATCTTGCAAAGAGAAAATAATCCTACTGAAGATCAGAGGATAAAGGTCCCTCTTCAAAATGTTGTGATGGACGAAGACAATGGTGAAGATCAAGAAGATGGAGAAGGTGACATTCATTGTGTTGGAGAAGAGACAGGGAAATCTTATCTAACACAACATGACTATAAGGAATCATTGATGACTGAACAGACAAAAGATAATCTCATTGATGATGGAATTTTCACAACAAAAGATAAAAATAGATATAACCTCTAATCTAAATCTGATACTACTCAACAAGATGCACCAGCCTCTCCTGAAAAGAGCACAGCCCCTGTTAAGAAAAAAGATCAGACATCAGAAAATCAACAAGCAAATCCTTCAAAGGTGAAAGCATCAACTCCTCCCAAGAAGACTGCTGCCCCTGTCAAGCATCAAACTCCAGAACCTCATCCTCCTGTTGAACAGCCAAGAAATCAGGAAGCCCCTTCAAATCAGGTAAAGGTTTATGATAAAGCTTCTGATAAGGTTCCATATTCTTTTAATTTTGAGGCTGAAATACAAAAAATTAAAATTCCTATTCCTCTAGTCGAGATGATGAAAAGTGAAATGTTCAAAAGGGATATCCTCAAAACTCTAGATCCCCAATCTGTATCCCTTTTTGCTGACATCCTCAAAATATATGATGATAAGCCAACCATTACTCTGGGCCAAATGATAGAAGACTGAGAAGAAAGTTGTCCTCCCTTTTACATCTCTTTAAATATTCATGAGAAAACACTGCATAACTGTTTGTTGGACTCCGGTGCTTCACACAGTTTGATGCCAAAGGCAGTCATGGATGAGCTTGTGCTGGAGATCACTAAGTCTTATCATGAAATTTTCTATTTTGATTCTTGAAAAGTCAAATGTCTTGGGATGATTAAGGATTTGGCTGTAACCTTAACCCAAGAATCAATGAAGACTATGGTGATGGATATAGTGGTGGACGACATACCTCCTAAATTTGGATGTCTACTATCAAGATTGTGGATGAAGAGACTAGGTGGCACTCTTCAAATGGATCTCTCCTATGCTACTATCCTTGTTTTTGGAGGGGTGAACAGAAGGCTATACAGGGAATCCCAGTTGGCATATGTAATCAGTGACGAGAAAAATCCATCCAATCATCCTATCTATTCGGTTGACACAGGTATGGGATCATGTATTTTGCAAATTGATGATTCACTGCTTGATACATTGCTGCTCAGAAATCCACGAATCAGATCACAGTTCAGCCCAAAGAAACAGCAGAAGAAGACCATTGGACCATGTTCTTTGACGGTGCTTGCACTAAGGAGTCAACTGGAGCAGGAGTGGTATTCATTTCTCCTTCTAAGAAAACTTCTCATTTGTCCTTTAAACTCGATTTTAAAGTGACTAATAATATTGCTGAGTATGAGGCACTACTTTTGGGGCTGAATGCAGCCAAAGAGAGAAGCATTAAAAAATTGCAGGTGTTTAGAGATGCAGATTTGATTATTCAATAGGTGAATAAGTCCTTTCAAGTGAAGCATGTCAGGCTGAAGGCATACAGAGATGAAGTTTTGAAGGCAATTCACGATTTTGCAGATTTTAAAATTTCATATGTACCTAGAGCAATGAATGAATTGGCTGATTCATTGGTTGTGTGTGCTTGTGCATTGATACCCCCTCTACCTCATAAATTAACTTACGAAATTCAAGTTAAATATAGGCCCTCTCTCCCTGATAATGTAAAATTTTGGAAGGTTTTTGAAGACGATGTTGAACTCACTAGATTCCTTGTAGTGATAGATGAGTTTGCAGATCTGCAGATTGATCAGGAGAATGAACATGACAATGAAATTGAGGAGCCCAAGTTCAATAGAAAAATCGCAGCACATGAAATAGTTCAGTTGTCTACCAACAGAATTCCTTAAGGTTTGGTCCCGTTGGAAAGGCTGTTCGATAACAATGACGTGGTTGTCAAATTGCAAAGTGGGGAAAAAGATTCATAAGTTTTGCAGTATAATGTGGCTAGTGAGAAAGATCCTAAACATGTCAACTTAGCCTCACATTTGACTGAAAAACAAAGGGCTGATTATGGAGAATTGCTAAAGGAGTTTGCGAACATGTTTTCTTGGCACTATGATGACTTGAAGACTTTTGACACAGAGGTGATTCAGCATAAGATTCCCTTGAGTAAAGACACCAAACCATTCAGACAAAAGATTAGATCTTTCAACCCTTTGTTGCTGCCTACAATGGAAAGGGAAATTAAAAAACTGTTGGATGCTCGCATCATCATTCCCCTTAGGTATTCAGAATGGATTGCGAATCTCATACCGGTCAGGAAGAAGAATGGGGAGATCAGACTCTGCGTCGACTTCAGAAATTTCAATAAGTGCTCTAGGAAGGACAACTACCCTCTGCCTAAAATGGAGCATATTTTGCAGAAGGTGTCAGGATCAAAGGTGATGTCTTTTATTGATGGGTTTTCCGGATACAATCAGATTGCTGTCCATCTAGAAGACAAAGAAAAGACTGCTTTTACCACTCCATGGGGTACGTTTATGTACGAGAATATGCCCTTTGGATTGATGAATGCAGGGGCGACATTCCAAAGGGAAATGGACATTGATTTCGTTGGAGAGAAAGATACATTTGTCCTGATTTATCTCGATGATATCACCATTTTCTCAAGCAGCCATGAACTTCATTTGCAACACTTAAAAATGACATTTCTTAAATGTCAAAGGTATGGCATTTCTCTTAATCCAAAAAATTTGAATTTTGCACTTAAGGAAGGGAAATTACTTGGGCATATTGTTTCAGCTGATGGGGTTAAAATTGACCCAAAGAGGGTAGAAACAATTAAAAAACCATCTCTTCCTAGATCAAAGAAGGACATTCAGTCTTTCCTTGGGACTATTAACTTTGTCAGAAGGTTTATAGTAATCTCTCTAGAACTCACAAAGCATATCACTGTTATGTTAAGAAAGTACTCTGAGGTAAAATGGACTGAAGCAACCAGACATTCATTCAATGCCATCAAGGAAGCCATCACAACAACCCCTGTTTTGATCAGCCCCGATTTCTCCAAGGTATTTTACATTTTTTCATTTGCTTCAAGTGATACAATCGCAACAGTACTCTTGCAGAAAAATGCTGATGATCAGGAACAACCAGTTGCCTTCTTCAGTAAGGTCTTAAGGGATGAAGAAGTGAAGTATGAATTGTTGGAGAAAACAACATATGCACTTGTCAAGTGATTAAAAGCTTTTAGAGTTTACATTCTTCAGGAAAAGGTAATAGCTTTCGTTCCCTCCAGTTCAGTTAAAGATGTGCTTGTCCAACCCGACATAGATGGCAAAAGGAGTAAGTGGATATCAAGGTTGATTGAATTCGATGTTGAAACCAAACCAGAAAAACTTGTAAAGGGTCAGGGCCTTGCCAAACTTCTGGCAGAGGAAAATTGTAGGCTGCTTGAAATAAATTTAATGAGTATTAATGCAGAAAATGTTTAGTCTTCAGAGAATAAAGAAGGTGAGGAAATGCAGGTCTCATCTCACTTAGMTGATTGCAAATGGTACAKCCATATTATTCATTTTCTGCAAACTTTATCAGTCCCATCAGATTTGACAAAAACTCAAAGAAGGGCTTTGAAGCTCAAAGCCATAAATTTCTGCATCAATGACAACTTGTTGTTTTGGAAAAATCCCATATGTTTATTGTTGAGGTGCGTAAACCAAGAAGAAGCAGTTAAGGTCATGATTGAATTTCATAATAGTGAATGCGGGGGACATCACTATTGGAAAATCATTGCACACAAAATCTTAATATCTTATTACTACTGGCCATCCTTATTTTCAGATGTGTATGAGTTTGTGAAAACATGTGACATGTGTCAAAGGTTTGAAGGTATACAACAATTGAAGTCTCTTCCTCTCAAACCTATAGTGGTCACAGGGCCTTTCCAGCAGTGGGGCCTGGACTTCATAGGTGAAATTCATCCAATTTCTAGTGGTCAGCACCGGTGGATCCTGGTTGCCACCGATTACTTTACGAAGTGGATTGAGGCTATTCCCACCTGGAATGCCAATCATACTGTCATCATAAATTTTCTGCAAGAAAACATATTTGCGCGATTTGGATGCCCTAAGAGAATAGTCACTGATAACGTTGCTGCATTCAAAGATAAACACTTGGTGAAATATTGTGAAGAGCTGGGAATTCAGCTGGTACATTCCACAACTTACTATCCGCAAGGGAATGGCTTAGCTGAGTCATCCAACAAGAGTTTAGTCAGAATTATAAAGAAGCTGCTTGAACAAAATGCCATAGGTTGGGATTCCAAACTTAAGTTTGCTTTGTGGGCCGACAGGGTTACATGTAAGAAATCAATTGGTACATCTCCTTTCAAGTTGGTATATGGTACTGAAGCCATATTTCCTGTTCAACTTGCATTTCCAGTTGTAAATTTCTTACAAGAAACTGATTCTGAACCAAGTGATTTGACCAAGAGAATTCATAATTTGGTAGAACTACAACAAGATAGAGAGTAGCTCTTGGAAAAAATAGAATTTCATCAAGAAAGAATCAAAGAAACTTTCGACAAGAAAGTCAAATCAAATGTCTTCAAAACAGGGGATTTAGTCTTAAAGTGGGATGCAGCAAGGCAGGAGAAGGGTAAACACAACAAATTTGAGGCTCTCTGGACAGGTCCTTTTGTCATAACAACGGTGTAGCAAAACAACACCTTTGTTCTCCAAACTCTTTCAGGCGAGAAAGTAGCAGGTGGCCCTTTCAACGGGCGCTTCCTGAAGATCTATTTCTCATAAGGCTTCCTTTGAAGCCCTGTTCTACTTGCACATATTTTTTTTCAGTCCTTTTTTCTTTATTTCTGTCATTTCAATAACTCCATTCCCAATGGTACTAGCAAAACTATTTTTTAAATTTCTGTTTTAAGTTGTAATAAGGCTACTGAGTCTAGCTAGGTTCTTGGTCACCTCACAGGGAGATTCCCATCCCAGGAGGAGCCAAATGTTAGCTCCCAAAATGAACCCGTCCCTATGGTCGCATTTTGTGCTGGATAGCATGGCTATTAGTAGTTTTCTCAAATTGATTTTGAGTTTTTCTAGCTGCAAGACTTAGGTTTTGATTTTTGTCTTAGAAATAAGATGACCCATAAAGTCTTCTCTTCAAAATTTTCATAAAATGTTTTCAACAGCTAACGCATGCTTAAAAGATGGTGGTTAGCTGGTGAAAGTGGTAACTTTCAGTAGCTAAGGGGCATTTCTCACAGGTCGTTAGCTGGTGAAAGCGATATTTTCAAACATCCAAAGAGCGTTTTCCCACGGGTGTGCGCTAGTGAAAGTGGTGAATTGCAACAACTAAGGAGCATTTCTCACTGGGTGGTGCGCTGGTGAAAGTGATGTGTTGCAATAGCTAAGGAACGTTTCCCATGGGCCGTTGGCTGGGGAAAGCGAGAATCACATGCGTTTATCCACGTTTCAAAAATCAAATGATTATGTGATCAACTCACGTCATACACTCAAGAAGGACGCGCTGGTGAAAGTGGGTAAAAATGAAAACTCGAGTTGCACGTCCAAATCGGATTATAAATCGGATCTCGTTCAGGAAATCATGCTCCACAATCATGGCGTTGGGAATGGCAGATCCGAATCCATTAACGCAGGTACAGAAGTTGTACTACTTGGCTGACAACATCAAATCGGTTCGTTGCTTCCCCAACAAGCATAACTCTCAAATGTATGCTAGATTTCTAATGTTGAAAGACAGAGCCGACTCCCGAGTGCTTCCACCAGCGCAAGACCTCGGCCTGAATAGCACTTTGTTGTGTTGTGTATGCAGAATCGTTTGGGATTTTGGGTTGCAGAATGGAGAGGAGATGTAGTGGGTCTTTATTAAGAAAAGAGTTGGACAGCCTATCTTTCCTACAGACACATCTAGAAGTACAGAAACACTTCTCAAACGCAGGTTGCATCGAATTTGCTGAGAGGATGCAGAACGATTGTCACCAGTCAACAGCAGAGGCTTTTGCTAAAACATTTGATGGGAATAAGGCTCGTGTTGGGTCCTTGGAGATCATTGTAGATGAATCTGCCATCACTGCAGCGACCAACCTACCAAGGTCGGGCTAGAGTTGGTTCAAAACCACTGCCACCAAAAACTTAAACTTCAGAGCTTATTTGAAGGACGAGTTTAGGCATAATGCATGGAAAAAGAGCATGCCAGTTTCCCATTTAGAAGATGATTGGCAGGATCTGTTTAAGGGCATCCAACTCTACATAACCTCAGAGGGAAGGTATGACAAACTCATGATGTATCATTTCAACCTCCTAGACCATTTCACAGGTAAAACTCTCCTCAATTTACCTTTTTTCTTACATAAGAGTTTAACTAAGGTCTGCAAAAAGATCAGGGCTCAACCCCTAAGCATGAAGAATACTCTCTGCCACTTTGGCCTTATTAAATTAATCATTCTAGAGGAATTAAGACAGAAGGGAAGGAGCTATCAACATTTTCTATTTTGGGAGGGCTTTGAAACATAGACTCAGCCCGTAAATGAACAGGGGAAAGGTGGAAAGAAACAGTTGACTCCTCAAAGCAGTTCGAGGAAGAGGAGGACTCTGCTAGGACCTCCAGAAGATAGAATCTTTGGTGTGAAATCTCACAGTTCAAAGAAAAGATTGAACTTTGAAACCACTATAGAGCAGCCTACAGAGCATCCTACAGAGAAGAGAACAAACAAATTAAACCTGCCCTACACAGACTGAGAACCAGAGCAAGAAGATGAGAGCCCTGTCATTAAAAGTCCTGAACATTCAACTGAGTTTGCACAGAATTATGAGACCTTTACTCACACCGAGGAAGGATAAACATGAAAGAGCACTAAATAAAAGAAAACACAGAAAATCAAGCATCTTAAAGAGGTAATTGCTCAGCAGGAAGTCTTAGAATGGGTAATGAAAGAAAGATACAAGAAGTTGTCTGATAACTTTGCAAAAACCAATGCTAAATTTGAAAGACCGGCTCGGGAAAGTGTCAACGAAAAGAAGAGAAAACAGAAGATCACCAAATATTACAACAGCCTATGGTGGCTAGCAAAGCGCCTTAAAAGAAAGATCAGAAGATTGAATCAAAACAAAAAGAAAAAGTCCCACCCAGATTTGAAAGTACTTGCTCAGGTTGCTGTAAACATGCAAGGGGAGAAATCAGAGACACATTGAGTTTTTGATAAAATCACAGTTTTGAAGGTGAACACTCATTTTGGGTGCAGGCAGGGCTTTCACCAGCACACAACGTATTTTTGCAACCAATTAGCTGGTGAAAGGAAGCGCTTTCACCAACTAACCAAAGAAATATAAAGTGAGCTAGCTGTTGAAAGTAGGAAAATCATTTTTGGAGGCCAAGGACGAAACAAGTCATTTTTCATAGGTTATAAAAGAGTTCCAGAGTATCAAGGAGATAACAACTTTCTTGCAAAGGACTCAGCATCAGAGGTTCGAGGGAATTTTGGGAACCATATGCAAAACAAATTTCCTCAAGTATCGACTATGAACGTTGAAGAAATCCAGCTGTCAAGACAGGTGCCTTGCCATGTTTCATTACATCACAGATTCCAGGAGCTGAAGGATACAGATTGCAAATTTTTGAGATTGAAGACAATTCAAATGATAGTTTAGTTGTTAAATCTTTATTATCAAGTTGTTTAGTTAGATTTGACTTGCTATTCTTAGATACAGATCCATGTTTTTAGGATCTGTAAAACTAATTGTAAGAGGCTATAAATGCCTATTTTTKCTAAGAGACAAGGGTTCAAACTGGGAGATATTTTGTGCCACTGTATAGACTCTTTTTACAGAAATAAAGTTCAGTTTCCTTTCGTTTTCAATATCAGAGTTGTCCATCTTTCCTTTTCTGTACTTTGTTTTAGTTTATTTTAGTTCATGAAGACTGTTATCTCTTTATTGAGCTCATAGACTTGAAATTAAAGGATTCCTCTCTATCTTGCATTAAGCTCTACATTTATTTGTATTTGGAAATCAAGAATAGTGTTCTTCATCCCCCCTTTTCAATTACTTGATCTGATTATTGTTTCTTGAAAGCACTGTTTCTTTAGATGTGTGATGAGTTGTTTATTTCATTAATCATTAAAGACCCCATTGTTCCACGCATATAAACACATTATTTCTAAGTTACCAAGCATCCTTAGCCTACAACCCTAAGGATTTTATTGGAGTGATAACAAAATGGATTCGTATTGTTTAAGAAATTTTGACCCGTTGAAGGAATCTGTTACGACGTTGCTTATTTAATTTTTCGAATGTCACACCGGGACCACTTTTTCAAAGTGAGATATCTGAGCTAGTAGAGAAGTGATTGCATACTATGATGTGTTGTCTAAGACCTCACCACTGATTCACCTACCCAAGTTATTTTATTATGAGCGTGTACGTCGGGCGACCTTAGCGCAGTCGTGTAATTCGTAGAAGAGATCTTGATCGACCTTATGGCTAAGAAAGTTATGTCTGCGGGTATACAAGCATCGTCGATGGGTAGGTTGCAAGCATCCCCCTAGACTGGATTTTAAAATGTGCCATCCTGAACTGTGACAGAGAAGAGAAGCAAGCACCGTTTCGATCTGGAGAATGCAAAGTAGATCTTGTCGGTCTTGCTCGACAATATCTCGCCCTTTTCTAGTGCGGTTAGTCGTGACAGTGTCCCGAGGGATTTTGAGTACACACTCATCACTGCGTACCTCCTGAAAGGGATACAAATAGTAGGACCACAATTGGGACTGATCCCAGCTCTAAAGATATGTGATTTCAACCTCAACAACATAAATAATTATGCGATGCTCACAATGCATCGCTACTTGGCGAAGAAGTCTGGGAAGAAGCCCAAGATAGTTCCACAGTCATGGATCAAGGGGATTGCAATATCAACGATCTTGAATGTCATGAAGATCCGCCACTTCGGTAGACATCAGGAGGTTAACACATGTGTTAAACGCCTCCTGTCATGCTACCATGGTGGGTATCTTTGGTTGGATAGGCGCATCACTTTGGATCTAGAGCTGATCCACCTAATTACCATGTTGAGGAAAAGATATGAATTTATCTTACTCAAGCATTTTGAGACTTTACTTGGCTAAGTTAAAGTAGACGTGAATATCACTCTATGTTTATAGCCAAAAAAAAAATATATCCTAACTCACAAGTATTAATTACAAGTGCTTAGGCTAGTCTTTTATCAACAAAACGCTTGGTGGGAATTTACATTTTATGTATTTTGCTGAACATATCAGTTGCTGAAATGAATGTAAGAAAAAAAGTAAAGACACCAAGATGATAATCAAGACAGTTGAGACATAAATCAATCCTTTATTTCATTCCAATTCACCAAAGAGTCATTTTCTTTACAAAATCGCATACAGAAATCTTGTACCAAAGTCAAACTTAGACATCCCTGATGGAACATACAAAAGGACCTCTAACAGAAAACCAAAAATGAACTCTAAAAGATGGATCAACTTGCCACATATTGCTGCCCACAGACAAGTCTACATAGACTATCAAAGATAGATAAATACCTCTTAAGAACAAGGGTCTAGATGATTTGATTCAGCCATGAATATTGTTGTCTACAATAAGACCTTGCTATCATAAAAGAGAATTAGGCTATGGTGAATATATGAATGAATGAAAACTAAATTATCTCAACACAAAATCAAAGAGAAAACCTTAGCATGCTTCTGCCTATATCCCCCCTTCATTTTTGATAAATTAAGATCATGAAATTTGAAGCTATCTCAAAATAGTAATCATATATCAAAAATAAACATGTTGTCCAAAGATCCCTGAAGTCAACTGTCATAAAATGATAGATAGAATAAAAATAAAAATCATATTTTCCCTTGTTGATGCTATTATCCTTTAGTCGTTATTTTTGGCAGAGGTGTGATAGGCCTCTATTTTTAGCCTTTTAATTGAATGGTGCATCCCCGCATGCATGATTGATTAGCAAAATGATCTTTTATTTGAACATACATGACAACTCTTAAAAAAAAATGAAATGGAATTTGGCTCAGAAATATGTTAGACTCATGCAATCCAATCCATACAAATTGCTTTACTGTTAAACAATGAGCAGGGGGTTAAACAGGGTTCTGGGATATGTGAGGGGGTTGTATAGAGCGAAAAAAATGGTGAAATGGGGGAAAAACATGGTTGTTTCTCAAATGATAACGAAAACCAACTGTAAAACAAGCCAATAAAACATACTGCAATCCACCCAACCTCTGCCACTTTCATATATCTCAACATAGAAATTCCTTTGGCAGTAATCAATCTCAGAACAGGGGGTGAAATAGGGTTCTGGGATATATGAAGGATTTGTAATTAGTGGAAAGTGAGATCATGGAAGGGGAAGAAGACGATTATTGTTCATGAAATTAACCAAGCGATCCATAAAATATTCTGTAGTAAAAATAGGGGTACCCTTCGATCAATAATCATTTGATGGAATAACAATTCCTATACAAAACTTTAACACAATGTTGTTGAAGAATCGTAAGTTTTCCCCTACGAATTGTAGGAAGCACTATCCTCACAATCTTCATTCTATAATGAATTACGAACAGTCCCCACTTAGAATCTGTTATTATCAAAATCAATCACTGTTCAGTCCTTTGTTCAGTCCATGACTATACCCTACAGTCATGCTTTCAAATCAATGAATTCAACAATACTGTAAAAGGGCTCATCAAATTAGAATAGTATTTGTTCACCTAGATATGCTCTAACTAAAATAATAAAAGCCTCACTTGCCATGCATGAAATGACAATTGACCATACAATCAACAACTATACTATTGTTTAGACACAAGCTTTGTTGGAGTAAAATTCCAAGGCGATAAAGATCTTCGATTGTAAAAACAACAGTTCATTTTGACTTAAAAACTGAATGACTTACCCAATACGATTTTCATCACAGTGGCCAATTTTCCATAGGTAACACACTTAAAAATTAGTGGGTATTACTGAGCATAAAACAAGTCATCCAACCATACACAATTCTCAACTGAGAGAATCCCACAGTGTAACATTTCCAATAATCACAGAGCAACATGCGACCATGATATAACTCAAGCATCATGTTGCGATATTGATATAGTCATCCGTGATTTACCAAGCCCCGCACACTCTGGTTTATTTGACCAATAACAAAAGATGCAATAGATATATCCAGTCCAATTATTTACTTTTCAAAAAAAATCATCTACATGATGCTACGTGTGTGGATAACACCAAACCCTTGCAACCAATACCAGCCCTCATTCAAACTTTCATCAATGTAATTACTAGTGACCGCAAATCAATCAACATGTCGCCACTGTGAGAGAAAAAAAAGCAACTGAAAAACTATAGTAGCTATGCGTATTTAAACATCAAATTGAATTGGATCAGATGCTTTCCTCATGAAAAACACCGAGTTATGAATATAAGGAGGATAGCCATGTATTTTGAAAATGTGAATGCAATGTAGGGATTAACATCATCATCAGGGAGGTGGTTAACTATACGTCAAAACAAAATGATTGCCATACGACTGATTGGGCAGATCCATATTCAAAGTAATCAGCCATATATTCAACCTCCAATAACCCATTGCAATTGTACATGCACGAAAATTTCCTCTACAGAACTTCAAATTGGAGGGATTAAGGGTTTTCTTGGTAGCCACCACAGGAAGAAAAAGCCAATCTTGGTATAGCAAGTGTGAATTAATGCATGCAGGGTGTAACCCTTGTGCCTTTTGATCAAACAACCACCATAGTAGGGTAAGGACAGGGCCGATTTATGACAGAAAAAACTCACTTTGTGACCCCAAGTGGTGAAATCAATCCATCTCCCATATGTATGATGTGCGGTGATACTAATCCTTTAGCCACAAAACCCATAAAAAAAATGCAKGTTTATTTAGCGATGCGAAACACGAAAATSRCCCTTTAAGACCAACAAGGTCTTCCAAAGTAACCAACAAGGGTAAAAGAGATCTCTTTTGACTACTAATTCCCATTAATGCTATGACTTCAACCTCATTTCAAATAGAATCAACAATGTCTCATTCACAATCATCATTACCAGTCACAATACTTAAGGAGAACACAACTAATATATTTGAGCCAAAATCCATTTCATAAACATAGTATATTCATGAAGGGCCAAAGAAAAGAACATACTTGTAATCAAATGTCTTAAGCATGCATTGGACAAACGGTTCCTTTCTGCTGGGAAATCATAACATAACCCAGCTGTAGTGTTTGGAAGATGGCCTGACCATGGTGGCGTCCATCGGTAAGGGTAAAGGTGATGTGTAATAAATGCACATCATCTACCTACCTCGATTTCATTCAACTCTTAGTATGCGTTAGCTATTTACCCAACAAATCATCCAACTTGCAATAACAACCTTTAATTTCCAAGAGCGCCACCGACATTAGAATCTCTATTATGCAGAAATGTATATCAACCATATCATATATAACCTTGAATCACTCGTATGGCTATCCTATTCTAGATTGGGTTTTCCACAATCCTCTTCATTGCATATAGTATGGCATGTTATTATAGAGAATTTTCTTCCTTTTTTCATTACCAACATGTGTTTGTTGCAGGTGTCACAAGTCCTTAATCCAAGGACAATCCACAATAATATCCTAAGAAAACAAATTCAGTATAACTTGATCTTGAACAACAAGGGAAACCTGTGTAAAATGCCTGATCCATTTCCAATAACCCAAGATATCGTCAGCCACAAAGTAGTATTGAATAGTATCTAATAACACTAGACTTGATCTTCAATAGTGCAAGGGATCCCACCTACTAGTATTATTTAGATTTTACAATAATAGGTGTTAGCATTACTTTGCGGGCCAAACCAC
>JASDQU010013692.1:44639-62858 GCA_032191745.1 Picea mariana
TCTTAGTTTCTGGGTTCCAAAGCTTATAACCTTTAATACCATCTTTATATCCAATAAAGATACACTTTTCAGCCTTCTTATCTAGCTTACTCATGTTTTCCTTTGGAACATAAACATATGCCTCACAGCAAAATACCTTGAGATGTGTGAGAGAAGGTTCCTTACCAATCCATACCTCTTGTGGAGTATTGTCATCCAACGTTGATAAGGGTGATCTTTTGACCAGGTAAGATGCAGTACCCACTACCTCTACCTAGAATTATTTCCCTAACCCAGCACCACTGAGCATGCACCTTGCTTTTTCCATCAGTGTCTTGTTCATCCTTTCTGCAACTCCATTATGTTGAGGTGTATATGGATTATTCTTCTTCCTTTATATACCACACTTTTTACAGAATTCTTCAAATTCATTCCCGCAGAACTCTCCGCCATTATCTGTCCTCAACACCTTAATTTTTTTCTCTGTTCAATTCTCAAAAATATCCTTAAAATATTTAAACATGTCAAAGACTTTGGATTTCTTCCTAAGGAAATATATACAAGTATTCCTCGATAATTCATCTATAAATGAGACGTAGTACACAGATTTTCCCAATGATGGGACCGACACAGGTCCAAAAACATCACTATGAACTAGCTGTAAAATTCCTTCTGCCCTCGTTGCACCAGAGGGGAATCTTACCTGATTCTTCTTCCCATAAAGACAATGTTCACATAAATCGAAATTCAGAGAGTATTTAGGCATACCTTCAACCATACCTTTACCGTGTAGTAGTCGAAGAACCTTCTCTCTAATATGCCCCAGTCTTTGATGCCAAAACATAACCTTTTCTCCAGAGACTGTAGGAGTTATTTCTTCTTCAACTCCAATATCAGGAACAATGGAACTATTACACCCATCACTAATAGTGATTCCTTGTAGCTTATATATAGTTCCAAACCGAACTCCCTTTATTAACACCATTGCTCCTCAAACCATCCTGTAGGTTTCCTTTTCAAATATTGTTTTTACCCCTGAATCATCCATTTTTCTTACATAAATCAAATTTATGGCCAAACCTAGAATGTGCAGAACACCAGGCAGTGTTCTAATCCTTCCATCTATGAGCCTCAACTTGACTTTTCCTCGTCCTATGATTCTGGTTGTCGAATCATCACCTAAGAAAACATTACCTACATCATACCTTTCATATTCAAAGAACCACTCCCTATGGGGATTCATATGAAAGGATGCACTAGAGTCAACCAACCATACCTCATGATTTTCATGTGTGCTTGAAGAAACTAAGTGTGCATCCCCTCCTTCTTCCTTGGAGGTATTTTCTTCTGTAGAAGGAGATTCTTCAGATCCCTTCTTTTTCTCAACTTTCGATCTACACTGTTTCTTGTAGTGCCCTTCTTTTCCACATCTCCAACATACCTTTACAAACTTTCTGGGAGATTTAGATCTACCCTTTGACTTAGATCTCCCACTTGAGAACTTAGATCTATTTCTTTCCTAGGAATGTCCTCTTGCAAATAATGTGTATGTGCTCTGTCCTTCCATATTCTTTTGTCTCATATCCTCCGACAACAAAGATGAGATCACTTCTTCAAACTTCAAGGAAGTTGTATTACTACATATGGACACAACCAGACTACCCCACGAATCTGGTAAAGAACACAGCAAACAGATACATTTATCTTCATCTAAAATTCTAATCTCAACAGATACTAACTGACTTACCACGGTATTGAAGGTGGTCAAATGCTCTACCACCGAGTCTCCATCTCTCATCCTCAGGTTATACAACTTCTTTCTCAAAAATATTTTATTCACGAGGGACTTAGACTGGTACAGTTTCCCCAACTTATCCCATAAATCCTTGGTTGTAGCTTCCTCTGACACATTCAGTAATACTAAATCTGAGAGACACAGTCGGATTGTGATCTTTGCCTTTCGATCCAACTTTTTCCAATCATCTATTGAAGTTCATGAAGGTGCAGTACCTAGATCTACTGCGATCCACTAATCTCTTTCCACGAACAAATATTCCATATTGAGATTCCATAGCTCAAAACTTTTCCCATTAAACTTCTCAATCTCCATTTTCGAATTGCTTGTCATTTCTTTTCACCTAAAAAATCAAACCATAGATCTCCCATTGTAGCAAGGCTTATCACAGTCTCGAGCCAAACCCTTGACCACAAAGGAGTCCCCTTGAAGCCAACCTCACTCTGATACAAAATGTAGATTTTAACCTTGTACAATATTTACTGCAAATAGATTTTCAGTAAAAGAACAGAAAAGATACAATGGCAAATACAAACATTACACAAAGATTTTTCCCTTGGAAACCCAAACCGAGAAAACCAACATCTTCTATATTCATTCATAGTGATACATTGTTTACAATAAAATATACATATAGGAGCAAGTGACATCCAAAACCCTAACCCAAGGACTTGGATTAGTCAACAACCCTAATTCCTTAACCGAAAATAGAAAACCATCGGAAAAAAACCATGTGCCTAAAAACCACCTAAATATAACACATACCCAACACTAGGATCTGGCCTAAATTTAAGGGGATATCAAACTAAGGTGATAGTGGTGCATTTCCTGTATCGTGTTATCCCCTTAGCATCCCTCCAGGGGCTGCTAGTTTTGGCGGTAAAAGTGTGAAGATAGATGAGTGAGAGAAAACTCTACTGGCAAGAAAGAACCTCAAACTATGTATGACATAAATTCTAGGAAACCATTAAATAAATTCCATTGTTTCTACAAATATAACCATTAATAATCTTGAACCTTGAACACGAAATCATTAACACCCTACTAAAACCAACATTTTTTCCTACATAATCTTCTAATGTCATACCATAACCTCGGTGGCATATTAACATCTTTACCAAGTGGTGCAGATTAATCACATAAGCATGCACTCGTCACTCTACAATCCATAATACATATATAGTTACGTCATAGTTCTATAATTTCATGTGTGGTTATCCAACAAACCATTATTGTTGGCTCTCGACCAATTTTTGAGGAAGCATTGGTCATGTTTGACCATTTTTGGGACTTCGACAGGCTAGTAGAAGAGGGAGTGCCCAGGCGAAGTGGAGATCATGGGATATCGCCCATTTTGTAAGCTTTTTGGGATTTTAGGGTTTATGTAATGGGTATGGGATGTCAGCGCATGTGTTTACCCATGTCTAGTCCCTTTTATAGTTTATAAATAAGTAGCTAAAGATGTAATAATTAGTTACAGTTACTAGAATCGGTTTAGTGCAAGAGGTCATTGGCTTAGTGCATGACTAGAGTATGTTAAGACTTGCAGAGCTAAGTGCAAGTGATTGTGTAAGGATTTGTGGCATGACCTAATTTTGAGGAAGGTGGATATAGTGCATTGTGCGCAGATCACCTGTCCAGTGCGGAGTGAGTTCTATGGCCATGTGCATGTAAGAAGGTTGAAGGAGACTAATGGAGAAGAAGAAGAGCTGGTGGACGTAGCCCCGCATTGGGGTGAACCACGTATATCCTGTGTCAATGTGCTTTGTGAAATATTGTTCATGATGTTTATGTATCTATTTTCTTAGTGTGCTATTCTTGATATATGATAAATAGATCCATGAATGCTTAATGATTTATGATGTGAACGAATGTTAGATCTGAGTCTATGCTAAGTGCTTAGAAGTGTTTGATATGTTTATTACAGCATTGTTTTGTATTTAAGGATCAATCTGCAATGTGAATAAGAATCATAACTTAATGCATATTGTTTTCTAAGTGCTCTGTTAAGTGTTGTGATCACAGATATGTGTTCCAGCTAGGTTGTAGACTCCTGAGTCCTGCAACCCACCTTGCCTCTACCTCGGGTGAGACTTCATCTACTTCACAAGTGTTGTCGAAAGGGTCGGTAGTTAGGGTTTTGTTGGTGCATTGTTGAAGCATTGAACCTTGGGTCTGCCCCTATGCCAACAAATGGTTCTGTTGTCGGGACCTGAAACTCTGATTGTTGGGAACTGAAGAAAAGTGAAATCTTTCTGTGTAGATCTGTTGTTGTAGTGAAAAATATTCTACTTGACTTGTGGAACTCTGTGCTAAGAAAGGAACTAGATCTGAAGAAAAGACGAACCTAGAAAGAATTTTTGCAGATTGTAGGTCCCTCACTGTGATCCCAATGTGCAGACAAAAAAGGTTGGGGATCGTTTAAAAGGAAGAGAGGATTGACACTATGTTATAACTATAGAAGACCGAGACATCTTGCTAAGGAATGCCATGGTATAGGTCCTATTTGTATTTGTTGTAAAGTTGTTAGTCATGAGGTTTTGGATTGCCCTAGAATGATTTCTAAAGTTGAAAAGATGAACATGCGACCAGAAAACTATGAAGAAGGTCAAGGGACTAATGATATGTTAGGAAACCAGAAAGAATCATAGACTATGCTATTACAAATGAAAGAAACATTGAATGGTGACAGGGACATCAATTTACCTAAGATCTTAAAATAAAATTTGTGCATAGAAACAAGAATAGGAGACTTCGACATAGACTATGTTTTGGAGGAGGAAACACATGTGAATATCATGCCAGAAAGCACTTGGGAAATTTTGGGAAGGCCTGTAATGATTCCTTCATTGGGAAGGATAGGATTGTTTAAAGGAAATATGATAACCCTATGTGGAATAATTACTAATGTACCTATGATTTCTCATGGAACATCAACTGGAGAGGAATTTGAAGTTATTAAGTTTGTTGAGAACAACGCCCCTTTTTCACTTTTTCTAGGAAAGGCCTGGTTTGAGAAAGATCAGATCCGAAGGAAAGTAGAGGAAGAAGCTAAAGAACAGAAAAAACAAGAATTAAGGGACTTCATAGCCAAGAAAATAGTGTGACTAATAGAAGAACAAGAGGAAAAGTCGAAGCAATGGAAGGAAATAGAGTCAGCTATCGAGGTTGAAAGAACACAAGAAGGCCTGAAGAAACTGTCCATGCTTGAAAGAAGTGCATCTACCCTGGAAATAATACGAGAAGAGGTATTACACTCGAATCTTTTGAAAGAACCTCAGCAGTGCGAAGTCACTTTACTAGGAGAAGATAAGAATAAAAATGGAAAGAGGAATCCAGAGAATCAGATCACAAGAAAGAAGGAAAGAAAGCTCAGTAAGAAGAAAGCAAAGTTAGAAAAACTATAGGAAGTTCCAGAGAAGACTTCGCATAAAGTAGGTTCATCGAACTTGAACCTCACCGAAATAGCAGAACAATGCAGAATGGCACTTCGCCACGGTGCAGCTATATGACCGTTGGAGGCATGCCGACTATTAGAATGATGCTCCAGAACAATTAGAAACACAGTTATTTCTGAAGAGATCACCATTGGACTGTTGAGAACGTGCCATAACGGATGGATTCGTATTGATTAAGGCATTTTTACCCGTTGAAGGAATATGTTATGACGTTGCTTATTTAATCCATCGAATGTCGCACTGAGACCACTTTTGCAACCTGTGATATTTGAGCTAACAGAGAATTGAACGCATACTATGTTGTACTATCTAGACCTCGCCATTGATTCGATTACCTTGAGTGTTGATTTTCCTACCCAAGTTATTTGATTACGAGCATGCATGTCGGGCGACCTTAGCACAGTAGAGAAATCTGTAGAAGAGATCTTGATTGACCTCATGGCTGAGAAATTCATGTTTGTAGGTATACAGGCATCGTCGACGGGTGGATTGGAAGCATCCCCCTCGATTGGATGTCGGTCTAGCTGAACTGCAGGTGAGAAAAGAAGTAAGCATCGTGACGATCTGGAAAACGCGAAGCAAATCCCATAGGTCTTGCCCGACTACATCCCACCTTTGGTTGGCATGGCTAGTCATGACAATGTCCCGTGTGATTTTGAGTACACGCTCATCACTGCGTACCTTCCGAAGGGGATACATGAAGTCAAAACGCAGTTAGGACTGATCCCAACTCTCAAGATCAGTGATTTTAACATAGATCGAAAGAACTATGTGATGCTCGCACTACATAGTTACCTGACGAAGACAACTGGGAAGAAGCCCAAGATAGTCCCCCAGCCGTAGATCAAGGAGATTGCGAGATTGAAGATCTTAAATGTGATGAAGATACCCCAATGTGGCAGACATCGGGAGGTTAACATTTGCGTTAAACTCCTCATGTCGTGCTACCATGGAGGTTATCCTTGGTTGGATAGACGCATCACTATGGATCTGGCATTGATCCACCTCATTACTAGACTAAGCATGCAGGAACCAGACCCTCAAAAATCATACCTAGGAAAGACGTCAGATCGCTCCTTGGCACAGTGAATAAAGGAATCCTATGGTGATGTGGAGAAGGGAAAGTGAGGCTACAAGGTATCCTCCATCAAGGATGGTGCAATGCGCCTTGCTTTTCAGTTGATCACTGGAAAGCTTGTCAGAAAAAACCGTCTGATGTAGGTCACAGGGTTTGTATTTGACCTTGTAGGGAAGTGTGTCGAAGGGATGCAGATGAACTAGGCAAGCTATCTCTTCAACGAGTTGGAGAATTACTGTCACGAAGTGCAGGACCAAGGCTATGAATTTCACGTTAGTTGGTTGTTTATTCTCATTGCATTTTTCGCTTGGGAGATGTTGGAGGGAGCGACATTCCCAGAAGTCAAGTCATCAGAACCATTGGCTGTGAGGTTTACCACCTTGTGGTATACGAGCGATATGGCGAATCAATGGCAATCAAATGCGGTGTTCCATGATTACTACCTACATCTCAAGCACGCCATTGAATCATTTCCACAGATGACCCCGAGAACTTTTCGTACGTACAAACCACTAGAGAAGTTTCATGTCGACCGACACTTCATCTACATCACTGCGTGCAGGGATGAAAGTAAAGAGGAGATGCATTCATACTACAAATTGACTGACGAAGACATGGAGGATATAACCAAGGAATGGCCAGCCAAATTACTTGTACCAGTCGGAGATGCAGAACTCTCTGACCCCAATATCATCGAAAATCCTTTGGTCACCTGGACTGCGTATGATGGACAGAGCAGCGCAAAGAAAAAGAAGAAAAGGGAGGAATTGCAGGACATAGATAGTGAGGAGAAGGACAGTGCATCGAAGGACACTATGTCTGACTCACCTGTGGGAGGATGAGGTGACGAAGTAAACCAAGAAGAGGAAGGGGAAGAAGAAAAGCAGGACAAAGTCAAAGCTACACCATTGAAGGATCCCCTTACAGAGGCCAAGACGTCAAAGAAAAGGAAGGTTTCTCCACAAAAACCCTCAGCATGAAATAAATTCGAGCCAATAAGCCTCAGTCATAGAATGCACTCACAGTGGACGATATCCAGCTCATCATCACAGTTGTAGAAGATGCCTCAGAGGATATCTTGCAGAGACATGAAGCAAAGCAAGAGACACTCTACGACAGAATTGAGAAAGAACTTAAGGACATACATCAAGCCCTCTACTCGATCCACGTAGTGTCTAATGCATCGTCATCATCAGAGAATGTATAATTGGGAGATGAGCCCACCCAATTGCAAAGTTTAGTAGATGCAATAGAGGTTTGAATTTGTCGATCCCAAGAGAAAAAGGAGTAGGCCACGGAGGCCTTGAAGCAAGAAAATGAGGAGGCCTTAGAGAAACTTTGGGTTGTGCAACAAGATAAAGATGACATTAGAGAGAAGTTCAAGGAGGATAGAGAGAAGATCCAGAAACAAAAAGACTAGTTGCTCATAGAGAACATAGGGGTTAGAGAGGCAGTGACTAGAGCACTTCACTCTGTGTCGGGCTTGGCACAGATGGAAGACGAGACAACTGAGATCCAAGTGGGGAATCTAGTTGAGACCATTCAATAGCTTCAGGCAAGAGTAGCAGAGATAGAAATCCAAGTAGTGTCAAGCACTCCGCAAGAAGTGCAGGATCAGAGGGAAGAAACTGCCAGAAGCAACGTAGAAAGAATCAAGGTGTTGGCTTCATAATGTAAGAAACTAAGTGACCATAGTGTGTAGACCTATGAGTTCCTTGTAGAAGACTCAGAGATGAGGAGATTGGAAGCACAACTCCAAGAGGTTAAGCATCAAGCGTCTATAATGCAATCATAGATGAAGCTGCTTACTGCAGTTGAAAAGATGAATAGGTCACAGGAGCAGCACGCAGTTCAACAACAGGTCATCGCCATCCATAGTATATTTATGGAAGTGACACAGAGACTCCATTCGGTGCAGGATGAAGCCTACACACTTTTTGAAGATATCGAGGGACAAGGCTCACAGTTGGACCAGGTGGTCGCAACAGCAGACCAGTGCCTGGAAGCATCTGCCACTAAGCAAGTAATTCAGGAGTTCATTGAGCGGGAGGCTCTAGCAAAGAAGCAAGTCGAGGCATCTCGAGCTAATATTGAGGCCTTTGAAGCAGAGTTTCCCATATCAGAGTGACTCAAGACGAGTCACAGGTGAGTGTTGGGGGTATGTTGTCCCTTGACCAAGTTTTGAGGAAACATTGGTCATGTTTGACCATTTTTGGGACTTCGATAGGTTGGTCGAAGACGGAGCGCCCAAGCGAAGCAGAGATTGCGAGATCTCTCCCATTTTGCGGGATTTTTGGGCTTTTAGGGTTTATGTAATGGGTATGGGATGTCGACCCATGGGTTTACCCATGTCTATGCCCTTTTTGTAATGTATAAATAAGTAGCTGAAGATGTAATGAGTAGTTACAGTTACTAGAATCGGCTTAGTGCAAGAGGTCATTGGCTTAGTACATGACTAGAGTATGTTAAGACTTGCAGAGCTAAGTGCAAGTGACTGTGTAAGGCTTTGTGTCGTGACCTGATTTTGAGGAAGGTGGATCTGGCGCGTTGTGCGCAGATCACCTGTCCAATGTGGAGTGATTTATGTGGCTCTGTGCCTATAAAAAGGTTTAAGGAGACTAATAGAGAAGAAGAAGAATTGGTGGACGTATCCCCACACTGGGGTGAACCACGTATATCCTTTGTCGATGTGCTTTGTGCAATATTTTTCATGGTGTTTATGTATCTATTTTCTTAGTGTGCTATTCTTGATATATGATAGATAGATCCATGAATGCTTAATCCTTTATGATGTGAATGAATGTTAGATATAAGCTTATGCTAAGTGCTTAGAAGTGTTTGATTTGTCTATTACAACGTTGTTCTGTATTTAAGGATTAATATGCGATGTGAATAAGAATCATAACCTAATGTGTATTGTTGGCTAAGTGCTTTGTTAAGTGTTGTGATCACAGATCTGTGTCCCATCTAGGTTGTAGACACCTGATTCCTTCAACCCCCCCTACCTCTACCTCAGGTGAGACTTCATCTACTTCGCAGGTGTTTCTGAAAGGGCCATTAGTTAGGGTTTTGTTGGTGCATTGTTGAAGCATTGAACCCCGGGTCTGCCCCTGTGCCAACAAAATTATCATTCACAAACATACCCAACTCCCATAATTTTTCCATAAACTCAAGCATGGATATATAATCTTGAATATAGTTAGTATGCAACCAAATTGTATCGTCATGTATTTATCTAGGTTCAATTAGTGATATGTAGATAAACGTAAGTCCACTCAAACAAGTTTTTTATTTTTTACTCATCCTAAGAAAACACCGAGTATTTGGACTTGCTTCTATTTCTAGCATGTTAGCATAATATTTACTTACTTTTTTTTATGTTATAATTCCTAGGGAAAACCCTGAAATACTTTCCCTCATTTTGAGGATGGTACCCATAGTAAACCCTATATTCTTCGAGGAACAAGGTAAATTCAACAATAGGGATTTAAGTTATTACAACAATATACCCTATATGAGCTCAACAAGTCACTTATAAGAATAGAACCTACGTGGGGAGGATAACACTCCATCCCATAACCACTTGGGCTAGACCTAATTGACCAGTATAACATTTACTTAAGGATAACAAGCATGATATTTTAATCACTACTCTATGCATATAACTCATTCAAGATACTTAATAATATCCGACATGCAACCTATTCAAACCATTCTAGGAATACATAATATAACTCAAATAAATCTATGCATATGTATATATATATAAAATCATGTTTACTTCAAGACTTGGGCTTGTTAAGTCTTTGGAACATAAAATGGAGGAAATCCAAATACCCATATAAAACAATCATTCCAATCATCAATTAAATCAATGCACAACTAGTATATTTAAGGTAGGGTTTGAGTTCTCAAGGAAAATAAATAGTTGGATTGTTGTCCCATATCCACTATCAACCATCTCCACTAGTTGTTGATTCTGAGATAACCATACAATATTGAAACCATTTGTCATGGCCTCCAACATTTTATATCAAGAGAATAGTATTTCCATGATAATACACACATACTTAAACACCATGTGATATAGATATCAATGCTTCCAATAGTGAGGCATTAAACCATAACCATTGAGTTCATATATATGAAAAAATTGATTTGCTAMGAAACATTGTGAACAGATTTTTGGTGTCAAGTTTGGGATTTGAAATATGGGCAARGGAATTCAGAATGAGATAATCCCCCCAAGATTTAATACTATTCCCCACAACAGTCCAAAATAAATGGGTTTGAATCAAATTCATGAGTTTATGTTTGAAAAGAGTATGGGAAAAATCATGGTGTGCAAGATGAGTGATGCAGGTGTGCACACTTTATTTCAGAAGGATAAATGAAAAATGGTCAGGGGTGAGATGATTTTAATGAAAGGAGTTCAGATTGGAACCCTATACAATTTTTTAAGAAACATCGACTCGACTGAATGAAACAACATTATTTTTCATGAAGTTGACTCAACTTCAATTCGGCTCGACTTAACTTAGGTTGAGTCAATACAAACCTACTTGATTGTCCTTTGTCAAGTCAAACCGACCATGTTATGGAACTAGAGGATGGGACACATTGGAAAAATAAGACTTCAAGATATGCACAATAAATTTATGGTCGAAGGTTTTCCTTATTGTAATTTGGAAGTTGATTTTTTTGAACATTATATAAATGGAAAACAAAATCAGGTTAGGTTCCCATCTAGAGCGACAAGGGAAAAAGGGATTCTGGAACTGATTCATAATGATATGTTTAATCATATACCAGTCCCTTCATTTGGTGGATCCCTATATTATGTCTCCCTCATATAATTTGTTTCTAGGAAGACATGGATATATTTCCTAAGGAATAAATCATAGGTTTTCAAGAAATTCAAAGAGTTTAAATATCTTGTAGAAAACCAAAAAGATATAAAAATCAAGGTGTTGAGAACTGAAAATGGTGGTAAATTATATCGAAAGGACTTTGAGTAGTTATGGAAAAAAAATGTGGCATAGCACACCAAAATACCACACCATATACCCCACAAAAAAATGGAATTGTTGAGAGAATGAATGGGACATTGATGGACAAGGAAACGAGCATTCTCAGTGGTATAGCGCTCACACAAGAATTCTGGGTAGAGGCAGTTGACACGAAAAAGTGTTTGGTAAATAGGTCTCCTTCATAAACGCTAGCTAAATCGAATCTACGTGAGGTATGGTTTGCTAAGAATCCTTGAATTTCACATCTCAAAGTATTTGGGTGTGATGCATTTGTGCATGTTCCCAAGGAAAAGAGGAACAAGCTGGATAAGAAGGAAGTCAAGTGTATTTTCATTGGGTACAAGGATGGAATGAAAGGATATAAAATTTGGGATCTTGCATCAAGGAAAACAATATAGAGTCGAGATGTGCTATTCAGGTAAGTCAGAGGAACTTCCAAGTCTGAAGAGGTTCATATACAGAAAGATCCAAAGAAGGTGATGTTTGAACTGAGGAATGAAGAAGATGATTCAAACGCGTCGACTGAATCAGGTGAAGAGGTGGAACAACCAACTCCAATTGTACGGAGATATGAATGAGTAATAAAAACAACTATAAGTTATAGTCCACCCAATTTCCATTTTTCATTTGTTTTATATACCACTAACAAAGATCCAAATTGGTCAAGGAAGAAATAGACTCGATAGAGGGTAAAATATGGAACGACACCATGGTCAAAGAAATGGAATCCTTGTACAAGAATGAGACATGGGATTTGGTAGAGCTACCTAGTGGAAGTAAACATTTTGGTAGCAAGTGGGTGTTCAATAAAAAGTTGAATGTAGTAGGTCAAGTTGAGAAATTCAAATCTCGACTAGTAGCGAAAGGATATTCCCAAGTTGAAGGAGTCGCCTTCGGAGATATTTTTTCCCTTGTTGCAAAATTAACTTCCATTAGAGTATTGATGTCTTTAGTTGTAGCATTTGATATTGAAATAGATAAAATGGATGTGAATACAATGTTCCTACATAGGGACCTGGAAGAAGAAATCTACATGAAACAACAAGTTGAAGGATTTACAATAAAGGGTAAGAAAGAGCTAGTGTGCAAGTTGAAAAGATCCCTTTATGATCTAAATCAATAACCAAGGATGTAGTACCAAAATTTTGACACCTACATCCTTAGTTTGGGATTTGTGAGAAAAAAGGTTGATCACTATGTATATTCCAAGGAAGAAGGTGGGTGATTCATATATGTATCATTGTATGTCAATGACATGTTGCTAGTCGGAAACAACATGGATGCAATAAAGGGGGTGAAGAAGTAGATATCCTCCAAGTTCGACATGAAGGATATAAATACCATGAATTTTTTCTAGGAATGGAGATCAAGAGAGATCAGGAAGTTAGAAAGCTCTGGTTGAATCAAAGGAAGTACATTGAAATAATTTTGAAATGTTTCAACATGCAGGATTGTAATCTAGTCAAGGTTCCAATTCTCGTGGGAGAAAAACTAACTGTTGAATAGTGTCCAAAGATATAGGAAGAAATAGAGGACATGGCATGTGTTCCCTATGCAAGTGTTTTTGGTAGTTTGATGTATGATATGGTTTGTACTCGAACAGACATTACTCATGTAATGGGAGTTTTGAGTAGATACATATTGACACTTGGGAAAGAGCATTGAATGTTTTCAAGAGAGTGTCCATGTATTTGTGTGGCACAAAAGACTATGCTATATGCTACCAAGGTAAACTTGAATCTAACAATGAAGTAAATGTACATGGATTTTTCGATGTTGATTGGGATAGAGATATGGATTGACGAAGGTCAACCAATGGATATGTGTTTAAGAAGTTCGATGAAGAAATCAGTTGTATGACTAAGTGACAGATAGGCATAGCCTTGTCAACAACAGAAGATGAATATATGAAAACCACTCATTGAAGAAAAGAACCAATATGGTTGCAGCGATTGTGTTTAGGGATTGGGTTTAAGCATAGATCTATGAAGATAAATTGTGACAGTCAAAGCGCAATATTTATAGAAAACAACCCAATGTACCATTACAGGACAAATCATATTAAATTAAAATACTATTTTGTGAGAGACATGGTGGAAAGCAACAAAGTGTTGCTGGAGAAATTAGACACGTTGGAAAACATAACAAAATCTTTGACCAAGTTTGTGAGTGCTAGGAAGTTCTCTTGGTGTAGAAAGGTAATGGTCATTGTTTCCCTGGGTCAKTGAAAAAATGTTCATGTTATCTTGTATCATAAAATAATACAAAAGGTGGGAGAATGTTGGGTTGTTATATTCTTTGTAGTGAAAGAACAATCATTTGATTGTGTATTCAAGGTGAATCAACTGGGAGCTAAGTCAACCGATAATTCAATTCGAGTCATAATTTAAAGGTCGAAGGTAGAAGTGACTTACTAGGAAATTTGAATTCGAAGTGATCAACGTACAAGTCAAAAGTTCAACCAAGAAAAGGTTTAGTGACAACTGATTGAATACCAATCGCTAGTCGATTGGTAAAATGATTAGTTGACTATAATAGGATCCCAAGATTCACGGAATTTGTAGCCAATCATGTTCATGGATATTTAATTGTTTTTGGGTGCCATGATTTAGGATTTTTCATGTTGTAAATCCTATAAATAAGGAGTATTGTAATTTTATTACGTTGTTGTTCATGTTAATCTTTAGAAGAAGGTTGATATTTATGTATATGCAAGCTAGATTGGTTCCAGGGTTGTTCTTGTCTAAATAAAGAGAGTGTGATGGTTATTGCATCTAAGGTGTAGACCAAGGTTAGTCATATAACTCTTTATTATGAATGAATAAGAAAACAAGAGAGAAATACACTCAAGGAATGTTGGTTTTCCCGTTTGGGTTTCCAGGGTAAAATCTCTTTGTACTGTGTTTTTCATTTATTTTCTTGTTTAAATCTATATTTTATTTCATATTAAGTTTAGTGTGGATGTCTATTTCCTAACAAGTGTGAGAGACCTAGAGGGTACTTGGAGACTCCATTGGGGTAGCTAGAGTTGTTGGAGCCATAAATCCAATACTTTCTATCTTACCTATGCTACAGCCATGGAAGAGAAGTGGGACAGCTTAAGGGAAGGTAGTGCAGAGAAGGCGGTACACTTCCTTGGTTTGTGCAGGTTGAGGGGAATGAGAAATTGAGGGTTGGAATCTGTTGAAATAGTGGTTGTCATTGATGTCAACCCTTGAAGAATGTCCGATGGTATGGTTATGGTACCCGAAGTTTATTGAGGAATATGGTCATGAAGGAAAATGTAAATGAAACTAACTCACTCATGAATGGTGTTGGCTTACATGAGCTACTCCTCCCTACTACCTGCGTTGTTGACCTAGGGTTCATATCTTTAAAGGTACCAACAAAGCCTAAAATTATCGGCCCTTCTGGTAAACCAAAAGGAAACACGGTACACAGAATGCATTGTGCAGTCTCACCCGAGATAGATTTAAATGGGTGGCCGTAATACGTAGGTGTGTACAACCTAGGATTGAGTATGAGATATGAGATTTGTATTTTGAACCATTAATTATAACTTGTGTTACAAACTACTATTATTCTCTTTAATACTTTAACCTTCATGGCATCTTTTCTTGATATCCCAAAAACAATCAACCAAGCAATATGATAACTCATTCGTTCATTACACACAACGTTTAACTACTAAAAGTATGACGAAGATATGCATGAATTCATCACATTACACAGGTGTTATCGTGATTCACCTCCCTCCTGGGCTACACCCACAAAGATTTGTCTCTTGGCTCTCTTATTATGGTAGTTCTGCAATCTCTCATCATGCGCTTACAACTCTCCTCAGATGGGTAAGATCTATGTGAGGCGAACTAGATCGCACCAGGCTCCTCGGCCTGCAATCTAATACTCAAGATCTACCTTCTCTCCTCTGCTCTATTTCAATCGCTTTGCAAAAGTAGTTTATCCCCCAAAAACCCTTACATACCATCTCCACCCCTACAAAGGTAGCGAATCGAACCTAACCTAACCTTTCTATGATACCTTCGTATCTATAATTATATCTATTGGGCTCTTCATCCATTTACACAAAACCTTACAAAAACCCTAACCCTAATGTCGTTAGGTCTTCCTTCTCTGCATGTGTGCTTTGCTTCCTTCTAGCTGTCACCTCCTTCTTGCATGCACGCATGTTGTGCTTCTTACCTATGAGATCTGTATTCTGAACCATTAATTATAACTTGTGTTACAAACTATTGTTACTCTCTTTAATAGTTTAACCTTCATGGCATATTTTATTGATATCCCAACAACAATCAACCAGGAAATATGATAAATCATTCATTCATTACTCACAACGTTTAACTACTAAAAGTATGACAAAGATATCCATGCATTCATCACATTACACAAGTGTTATCGTGGTTCACCCCCCTCCTGAGCTATGTCCACGAAGATTTGTCTCTTGGCTCTCTTATTATGGTAGTTCTGCAATCTCACATTGTGCACTTACAACTCTCCTCAAATGGTTAATATCTACGTGAGGTGAACTAGATTGCACCAGGCTCCTCAGTCTGCGATCTAATCCTCAAGATCTACCTTCTCTCCTCCACTCTAGTTCAATCGCTTTACAAAAGTAGTTTATCCCCCAAAAACCCTTACATACCATATCCACCCCTACAAAGGTAGTGAATCAAACCTAACCTAACCTTTCTATGATACCTGCGTATCTATATTTATATCTATTGGAATCTTCAACCATTTACACAAAACATTACAAAAACCCTAACCCTACTGTCGTTAGGTCTTCCTTCTCTGCATGCATGCTTTGCTTCCTTCCAGCTGTCACCTCCTTCTTGCATGCACATGTGTCGTGATTCTTACCTATGAGATCTGTATTTTAAACCATTAATTATAACTTGTGTTACAAACTATTGTTATTCTCTTTAATACTTTAATCTTCATGGCATCTTTTCTTGATATCCCAACAGCAATCAACCGAGCAATATGATAACTCATTCATTCATTACACATAGTGTTTAACTACTAAAAGTATGACAAAGATATGCATGCATTCATCACATTACATAGGTGTTACCATGGTTCACCCCCCTCCTGGGATACGTCCACAAAGATTTGGCTCTTGGCTCTCTTATTATGGTAGTTCTGCAATCTCACGCCATGCACTTACAACTCTCCTCATATCGGTAAGATCTATGTGAGGCGAACTAGATTGCACCAGGCTCCTCAGCCTATGATCTAATCCTCAATATTTACCTTCTCTCCTCCACTCTAGTTGTTATGAACATAAATATACCTATAAATAGATATTCATAACCTAATAATAATTAATTAATAAATAATAACTATTAATAATGAAAGGACATGTCTCAAATGACATGAATATTGGTTAAAGGGCACCCCTGCATGGGTATATAAACGAGCCCTCATTCTCAATTGTAATCATCTTATCTTATCTTATCTATTCATATTTTATACATTATTCCTTCATGGATTATTTTTTTATATTCCAAGTATTTTGAATAATTCTTGTGTGAGGGAACTTTGTTCGTCTCATTTTGTATCAGAGCTTTGTTTTTTTTATCCTGGCCTTTGGTCACTCTCTTGGTATACCTTGTCTGAACCGGCTTTTAGCCACACAAAAAATTTCAGAGTTTCTCTGAGAAATTTGGTCTTTGACCACCAACCCGGCCCTTGGCCATTTAAAAGCTCAAATTCCAAAATTCCAGGAACTCCGGATCTGACCATAACTTAGCATTTGGCCAAATTCTTTCCAAACATTCAAATAATTAGAATCCACTACAAAGACATTTGAATTAAACACACACAAAAAAAAAAACAACAGCCATTTTCTTTCATACAGCCTACAACTACAACCACCACTGTACAGTCAAAGTGAAATCAAGAAAAAAAAAAAAAAGGAAAATCAAGTCATTTTCTTCCGTACAACCTACAACTACATCCGTGATCATACCAACTGTACAAACAATCGTCATACAAATCACAAGATTGTGCGTATTTTTTTCTACAATAAATTATCTCCAAATCAACTACCTTTGGCCACTCGATTCCATTCCTGCCTACTATCATTGTATGAGCCGCCAAAGGGATCCACTATAGATTAGTGACATCTGGTATAAAAAAAGACTTCCAAGTTATTAGTCGTTTTTTGTAATTCGCCTTGATTCCCAAACAAAACAACTTCCAACAGATCGACGTAACTGTGGCTGCAACTGTGAGATTAATTCATGGTTTAAGGAATAATCACTAAGAAATAATATTGCCTGCAACTGTGGGATTAATTTCCTTGATTGAGTTTGGAGATTGTATGTCATAGAGCCGCCATTAATCTAGCCAAACGAACGGTTCATGACTGTTCAGTGGTAACTCTTGGAAATCACACCCCTTCAAGGATTATTTAACCTATTCGAAAGTATTCCCATAATAAACCATACATAACTAAGATAAAAAAAAAAAAAAAGCAGATGCAATCGGGATATATTAAATAGTGCATATTAAAAGGACTCTATACAACACATTAAAATATTTTATCCCTAAAAGTGTGTTAAGGTTGGACTTTTGGACTTGAAATTACATTGAAGTGTGGAAAAGCGTTAAGGTTGGACTTTTGAACTTGAAATTACATAGAAGAAGTGTGGAAAAAGTATAAAAGAAAAAAAAAAAGTATATTAAAATATTTAAAGATATTTTTTATAAATTGTCAAGGAGTTAAGGGATAGAGCAATAAAAATAAATAAAAGAACAAAGTATTTTTTTAGATATATGTTAAAGAAAAACTAGACTCTAAATTAAAGAATCAAGTTTTATAAAACATTTAAGTGAATACAAAAGAAAAGATTA
>JASDQU010013692.1:63146-75230 GCA_032191745.1 Picea mariana
AGTTATAAAATTTAATTAAAAAAAAAAAAAATCTAAAATAATCTCAATTTATATAAAAGGAGTATAAGAAAATATATATTTTTTTAAAAGGATTGAAGAAACATTTATAAAATCATTTATTATGGAAGGATATTAAGATAACTTAGAAATACAATCACAAATATTGGAAGCAGAACTAGGACATTATAAAGATAGCAATAAAAAATTACAGTTTGAAATTAAGGAAAAATATTTTAATGGGTTAACACAAAAAGATAATCTCTACTTCAAAGAGCGTATTCGGGAACTCATTGCACAAAATGAAGAATTAAATACCGAAAGACAAAAAATGGACCAAGACTTACTAGAACGAGATGAAGAAATATTACGATTAAAAAATCATAGTGAAAAACTTCTTACTCAAATTAAGAAATCAAGGGATACAAAACAACGTGTCCAAGAGTTGGAGCAAGAGAATCAATATCTCAGGAAGAAATTATCAAGAAATGATGAAGAAGACTCTCGTTTGAAGAACCTTAATCAAAAATTGTTTGAACAAATTAAAAAGATGAAAGATGAAAATTCAGAAAATCGAAATATTGTAAATAAAGTCGGCAAATTAGAAGATGAAGAAGTTTCATGCCTAAGGGTTCATAATCAAGATTTATTAACTCGGATTAAAAAGTTGAAGCATGATAAGAAGACTTTACAAGAAAAGCTAGATCGCAAAACATCATTAGTTGATAAGGAAACGATGACAGATCCAAGCAACCTTACAACTCAAAAGGATGCAAATCCAGCTGATGTAAAGAAGTTTTCAAATGTTGAGGTACAAACAAGCCATAGATACGAAGAAGACTCAAATCCAAAAGTTAATCAAGAAAAGGATGTAAGTATAAGAAGTGAAGATCAAGTTGTGAGGATGCCTTATCGACATCCTAATCACAAAAATCGATACTTCAGCCACTCAATGTATCAACAGAAACAAATAACCGCTATGTCAAAGAATATTACTTCCATTACAAGTGAGGGTCAAAATAGAAGCGACCATAGAAGTAGAAATGTATCAAGTTCTTTCCAAGAACCCTATAAACTCCCCATGCATAAGATTGAATTAGGATGGGCAGACTCCTTTACAATGCGACAGTTCTGCTCAGCACTTAGAAGATCCTATCATCTCAGGTCCTCGACGATTACTAACTCAATAATAAAGAAACATGAGACAATAATTACAAGCTAGAGCAAGAGATAAGTCTTCCATAACGTATGCTTTGAGGACAAAGAATTTTAAGGGGAAGGAAATGTTATGAACATAAATATACATATAAATAGATATTCATAACATAATAATAATTAATTACTAAATAATAACTATTAATAATGAAAGGACATGTCTCAAATGACATGACTATTGGTTAAAGGGCACCCCTGTGTGGGTATATAAACGAGCCCTCATTCTCAATTGTAATCATCTTATCTTATCTTATCTATTCATATTTTATACATTATTCCTTCATGGATTATTTTTTTATATTCCAAGTATTTTGGATAATTCTTGTGTGAGCGAACTTTGTTCATCTCACTAGTTCAATCGCTTTACAAAATTAGTTTATCCCCCAAAAACCCTTACATACCATCTCCACCCCTACAAAGGTAGCGAATCGAACCTAACCTAACATTTCTATGATACATGTGTATCTATATTTATATCTATCGGGCTCTTCAACCATTTACACAAAACCTTACAAAAAGCCTAACCCTACTGTCATTAGGTCTTCCTTCTCTACATGTGTGCTTTTCTTCCTTCCAGATGTTGCCTCCTTATTTCATGTGCGCATGTTGTGCTTCTTACCAGTTGTCTCTTTCCTCTTGCACGCTTTCTTTCCCACGATTTCTCTTCCAGCTATCATTCTTCTTTGTGCACGCTTTCTTTCCCACTTCGGCATGCTGCCAACAGGCCCCCGACACTGACATGTGACAAGTCCCGAGTCACCTAATCTTTCTGAGCTACCTCGATCTCCCTGGTGATCATATGGAACTTTTCCCTCCTCTCTGCTACTTTTTTCAGTGCCTATACCCTTCTTTTGTTGAATTTTTGTTTCCTACTCATTTGTATTTGTCATGTAACTGTTGCTCTTTCCTTTGCTACATTCGTGTTTCAAGCATCCTGTGGATTTTTCATCTCGGGCGTGCTTCGCGCTTTTCAGTTTTTTTTTTTTTTTTTTACTATGCAGTGGGTGGTCGATTGTCCTTATACAGCTTCAGTCGACTCCCATTGATGATTCCTATGGGGTCTGTGCCTGCTAATATTAATTGTACATATCTATCGTCTGTTACATATTTGACCTCGTATCGTCCTACCCAATGCATTCTCATCTTTCCTAGGTCCTGAAACGATTTGTTGTCATAGAGAAAGACTAGATCTCCTTCCTTGAAATTCTTCTTCTTAATGTGTCAATTGTGCCATGCTTTGTCTCTAGCCTTATACACTTGTTGATGGAATCCTTCCAGGATTTAGTCTTCCTCCATTGCTAACATTTGGTTTAGTCTTTCCTATATTGCGTCGCATTTTAACATTTGTGTGATAGTTGCTACGGGTAAGCTGGGTACTAAAAATTCTATTGGCACTACTGCTTCTTGGTCGTAAACTAGTTTGAATGGTGTGTGCCCTGTCAAATTCTTGCATGTCGTCCTATACACCCATAATACTGCTGGTACTTTGAGGTCCCAGTCATCTTTGTTGACGTTACAAATCTTTGTCAGCGCATTCTCTAGAATTTTGTTAAAGGCTTCTACTGTGTCATTCGCTTGTGGATGATACGGTGTGATTTTCTGGTGGTGAACTTCAAATTCTTCGAGCATCGCACGGATGGTTCTATTTATGAAATGCGTGTCTTGGTCGCTCATCAAAACTCTTGGGCACCCAAACCTAGTAATTACTTGTTCAAATAAGAAGTGTACAGTTGTCTTTGCACTGCAGTCTTTTACTAATGCATTTTTTGCCCACCTTGTTAGGTATTCTGTCGTGGTGATGATGTATATTGCCCCTATTCTTTTGGCTGGTGGGTTAATTGGTCCCACAAACTCTATTTCCCATTTATCAAATTCCTTTAATGTCACTTGTGGTCGTAACGACATATCATCCCTTCTGTTGGGTTTGTCTACCCTTTGACAAACATCGCATCTTCGACAGTACTCTTTCAAGTCTCTGTGAATCATTGGCCACCATAATCCTACGCAGTAGTTTTTCCTGCATAGTGTCCTCCTACCAATCCCTTGTGGGCTTCTTCTAAGATTATTGGTCATTCGTTCTCTAACACGTACCTTCGTAAAATGATATCTGTGCCCATTTTATATAGATTTCTTGCGATCAGTTGATAGTCAGTTGCACGAACTACCAGGTTATTCTTCTACACAGTGGTATATTCTTGTGGTGTGTTACCTTTGCTCAAGTACTGGATGATATCTGCGAAGTAATCATCAACAATCTGTACTGAGAATAGTTGGGCATCCGGAAAGTTGTCTTCTAAGTTCATGGGTTCTTCTCCATTTGTGACCCGTGATAGGTGGTCAGGTCCTGCATTCAGTTTTCCTGGTTTAACTATTACTTCGAAGTCAAATTCTTGAAATAGCAGTAACCATGGATAGATTCTCCCCCCCAACACTGGCTTGTTGACTAGGTATTTTAAGGCTGAGTGATCTGTACACATCTTAAAATGTTTTCCCAATAGGTAGTTTATGAACTTCTGCAGTGCATAAACCATAGCTAGGCCTTCTCTTTTCATCATGTTATAATTATGTTATGAGTCTAATAGTTTTCTGCTTGCGAACACTATCGGGTGATCCAAGTATCCTACTCTTGGTTGCGCTAAGATAGCTCCAAGTTTTATCGTTGATGCATCTACATGCACATGGAATGTCTTTCCCCAGTCTGGAAATACTAATATTGGTGCAGTGACCATCTTTTCCTTTAGGGTATCCAGATCATGTTGACACTCATCATTCCATTGGTATTTTGTATCCTTTCTTAGGAGTTTCTCCATTGGTTTTGTGATCTGCGCATATCCTTTGATGAACTTCCTATAGTATCATGTGTGTCCTAATTCCGCTCATAGTTGACGGATTGTTTTTGGTGCTGGTAAATTAACGATGACTGCGATCTTTGTTGGATCGACCAATAGCCCTTGTTTGCATACTATATGGCCCAATAGTATCCCAAATGGTGTTCCAAATATACATTTATTTATGTTTAGTGATATCTGACACTATATGCATCGTTCTACCATCAAGCATAAAACTTCCACATGGTTTTTCAACATACTATAGATTGTCCAGTCATCCAGGTATACTTTGAGAAACTGATGGATGAATTCTTTAAATGCTGCGATAACCACTCTGGAGAATATTGTTGGTGAATTATTCATTCCAAATGGCATGACTGTATATTGGTAATATCCCCATTTTGTCGTGAAATTGGTCTTGTATCTGTCCTCCTGTGCTATCTTAATCTGATGGTATCCTAAGAATCCATCAGTGAATGAGTAAGATTCATGTCCGTGCACATTCTCTAACACTTCATCCGTGAACAGTGTAGGGAATGAGTTGTGTAGGCATGCATCATTCAACTTCCTCAAGTCAACATATATCCTAATCCCTCTTCCTTGTTTCTTGTCCTGAACGACCATCGGGCTTATCCATTCTAATTCCTTGACTGGTTCGATTATGCCGGCTTCGAGCATCCGGTCGATCTCCTCTTTAAATTTTTGTTTATATATGGGGTTCAGTCTATATGGCCGTTGTCTAATTGGTCTCGCTTCATGTCTGAGAGGTATCTTCATCTCTCCCAGTTCTCCTGCTATGCCCTTCATCTCTGTAAATGTTGTAGGAAACAAGTCGCTATACTCGTGTAACAACTCTGTGATGCTTTCCACTGTTGGCACATCCCAGTAGTATCCAATAATGTCCATTTTGGGATGTTCAATTGTTTTGATGTTAACTTTCTTTACCTTGATTGGTGTAGAAATAAATTTGGATTATATGGGTGGTCCCTCCACATCTCTTTCACCTTCTCCTTCTTCAATCTGAATGTCGCACGGGTCATCTTCGTCTGGTGCTTCCTCCTATACCTGGTAACATGACAATAGTTCCTTGATTGTCTGCTTATTTCACTGTTTCTCTTCGGTAATAAGTTCTATTTCCGATTCTTCAATGAATATGACTCCTCTGATCCATTTCAGGGTTGCATCTATGTTGGGGTTCTCATGCTCGAATGAGAAAGTGACGGTAAATTTTTGTTGCAATGTCGTCCATGTTGTAGTTCTTTTGCGCAATTCCTGATCTGTATACCAGTCCGCTGGTATGCCCTCTAATATGTGAATGAAGTGGTGAGGCCATTCCTCTGGTGGTGTCATTTTCCACAGCATTTCTCACTCCTCCAAGTGTTTCTTGGTGTCCCTAGTCCTTCATATCTTCATTGTTTGTTTTTTTTCTATTCTGCGTTGAATCTTATGCACAGTGTCCCCAATGTTAGCATTCAGCCTAAATTCCCTACTTGTTCTTCTTCTTGTGTGTAGATGATTGACAATTTTTGATTCTAGCTTTTGTTCCGTCTCACTCCTACATTTCTCTAGGATGTTTTGCAATATTTTCCCAGATGAAGGATCACTTAACATTTTTATGCATGATTGCAAAAATTCTTTGATAGTACTTACTTGTCCCTTGGGTGGAATTTAGTTGGTATGATCCAATGCTGGCAGCATTTCGTATTCTGGGGATTCATGCACTGGTTGCATAGTGGAATTCGATGTTGTGTCCACCTTATGAAATTCTTGTCTGGATTCCTTAAAAGTCTCCTTTTCTTTGGGTGTGTCGAACTTCTTTCTTGTTTCGGTGTTCTTCTTTACCCATTGGTTCTGTGTGGGTTCCTGTCGGACTACGTCATTTCCTGTCTTCATTCCACCACGGGTGACTATATTGATGTTTCGTCCATCCTCCCTTGCTTTGGCTGAAATCCATTGAACATTCTGGTTGTTCTGGTTCCTCTTTTCCTGGATCTTTACTAATAGTGTCAGACATTCCTCTGTCTCGTGATCCGATGCACGACAATACATACAAGTCGTTGGTGGCAGTGGACTTTCATGTGCATAATTTCTCGGTTGCTAGCAGTTTTGACATGTGACTGGTCATTTTCCACGTCCGAAACCTCCTCTTGCTTGTCGTCCTCCTTGATAGGAGCTCGGTCCCCTCTCGTCGTGTTGTACTATGGTGCCTAATTATACTGTGCGGTATTATACTGGGTTTGCGTCGGGTTGTACTACGGTTGTGCATAATTGTATGGTTGTTATATAGTATTGTACTATTGTTGCACAGTGTTGTATGGAGCTAGGCTTTATTGAACTTTGGCACTACTTGCACAATCATCATTTCGGCATGTACCATGTATGCACCTAATGCTCTTTCCCGCATCAGCTCCATAGTTCTGCAATCTTTGTCATCGTGGCCCACTGACTTACAAAAGGTGAAATAATAATTCTTTGGAACTGTCTAGTACTTCTACATAATCGTGCAGTAATAAGGGTCGTGACCCCATTTCTTGCATATTTTGCACCATAATCCTCCCTGTGGTAGTGGGTTTGGCATGCCTGTTGGCACATATTGCACGAATGTTGGACATTCGTTCTTGTGGTGTCCTTATGTCCTGCATGTGGTGCACCAAACGGATTCTCATTTGTCCTTGTTCTTATTCTGGTTCAACTGAAATGCTAGGTTCTTCAAATCCTCCTTCAGTTCTTCAATAGCTAGGTATGTCTACTAGTACTGGTTCTCTTCCAGCTGCAAGGTTGCCTATAGAGCCTCGGCCTACGTCTAAAACTTCTGTTGTCATAAGGGATATTTTAGGTGTGGGAGTAGTGAGTTGACAAGCAGGTGTCGACGTTGCACCTTGGTCATAAGGTATTTTAACTTCCCCTTCAGTCGCTTGAATCTCTGGTCAGTATCTCATACAGACTCTCTTGCTTTCTGTCTTATCTCGATCATCTTGTTCATGTACTGATCCTCTGATCTCGACTTCTGGAACTCATTAATTAGTAGCTTCTTAATGTCTGCTAGTGCCTCGTCGTCCCAGGGGCACTGTTCATGTCTAGACTCATGTACTAGTCTAGTGTGTGATCTCTTAGCATGATCGCTAGTTGCACCAGTTTGGTATCTTCATTAGTGATTTGTTTTTCCTCCCATATCTTTGCACAAATGAACAAATGCTTCTCAGGGTCTTATGTTTCTTTTCCTTGAAATTCTAGTAATCTGATAGTGGGATCGTGTCCTGTCATTCTAAATATTGAACTGCAACCTCCGTCACGCGTTGTAGATGTTGTTGTTCTTCATATAAGATATGATCGATGTATTATTACAATAATGAGTGTTCCATATATAGGGAACATAATGTGACCATCCATGAAAGGATGCATCCCTTGAATAATCAATAACTATTTGTTATTATCATTTACTTATTATATAATATATATAATAATCAATAATAATTATATTATTAATTATTATCTTTAGAGAATGTCTTCCCGATGTTGTCCAAACATCAACAGTAGATACTTGAGTAGTACTGCCTGAACTGGCTTCTCCAGTTGTTGCTCTTGCGGTAGATGTACTTCTTGCTGTCGGACTTCCTCCGAACTTCAATTATCTAAATGGTGGTGTTCTCTTTGGTGTATTGGTCGCACATGGGTTTATGGGTTCCACACTGACATTGATATGGAAAGGATGGATATCTTCTCCTCTCGTTCTTGGGCCTCTTTTTTTCCTCTCATAGGTTGCAGGCATGATTTTCTCAATCTTCTCCACATCCCGAAGATCCTCTACCTCTTCCTCATCGCTTGCCAAGCCCTCCGTCGTGGCTACATCTCTCTTTTTGGTATTCACCTTATATTGGTAGGGTACTCTGCTAAATTTTGTTCCTGATGACGCCAAGATCCACTTAATTTGGTTGTCATCCATCAAGATCGGGTCCAAGAATTCCTCCTCCTTCTTGTCTTTATCCTCACCTTCGTCCATCTATCATCTCTCTATCAGTTCTTCCCCCTTTCCCCCATGCCCGCAGGGAAGTCTAGTTGCCCGATTCCATTGTCATTACCCCTTTGTTATATAGCAATATTTTAATATAAGTATACAGTGATCGAATGTACCTTCCATGAGGTCCACGTAGAAAATCTTTCTCTGTTGCACTGTGTGACTTTGCTATGTTGATTGCAAACTCTGTGATGAAGTCTGCCACAATACTGTCAAGCCAAAAGTTGATTGTGTGGGTGAATTTGTTGTTCACCTGTTGTAACTACTCAACCTGTACTGGGTCCCAATCTAGTTGTCATATCCGGTTCGTCGCATGGTTATCTTTCAACCTTAGTATCCACTCCTTCAGTAGGTGGGGAAAATCACAGAAAAATACTTCGTGTAAATCTGTAAACACGTATTTATCCAGATATTTGAGAGGTGTGATGCTAGGGTTTCTATTGTCTTTCTGGGAAAACTCTAGCTCTTTATTTCTCATCCAACCTTCGATTTCTGCTTTTGTGGGGTTCCACGGTATCAACATTCCCTTCTAATGGATCAGTGGTCTTCTGGTTTCACTCATTCTTTTATCATGCATTCTATCTCATCTACTTAGTCCTCTCTTGTTCCTCTTAACACGACAACAGAACCATTTGTTGGCTTACATGAACTACTCTTCCCTACTACCTTTGTTGTTGACCCAGGGTTCATATCTTTAAACATACCAAGAAAGCCTAAAACTATCGACCCTTCTGGTAAACTAGAAGGCAACACAGTACACGGAATGCACTGCACAGTCTCACCCGAGATAGATTTAAATGGGTGGTCGTAATACTCAGGTTTTTATAGCCTCGGATTGAGTATGAGATATGAGCTCTGTATTTTGAACCATTAATTATAACTTGTATGACAAACTACTATTATTCTCTTTAATACTTTAACCTTCATGGAATATTTTCTTGATATCCCAACAGCAATCAACCAAGCAATATGATAAATCATTCATTCATTACACACAGTGTTTAACTACTAAAAGTATGACAAATATATGCATGCATTCATCACATTACATAGGTGTTACCATGGTTCACCGCCCTCTTGGGGTACATCCACAAATATGTGTTTCTTGTCTCTCTTATTATGGTAGTTTTGCAATATCGTGCACTGCGCTTTCAACTCTCCTCAGATAGGTAAGATCTATCTGAGGTGAACTAGATCGCACCAGGCTCCACGACCTGCAATCTAATCCTAAATATCTACCTTCTCTCCTCTGCTCTATTTCAATTGCTTTACAAAAGTAGTTTATCCCCCAAAAACCCTTACATACCATCTCCACCCCTACAAAGGTAGTGAATCAAACCTAACCTAACCTTTATATGATACCTGTGTATCTATATTTATATCTATCGTGCTCTTCAACCATTTACACAAAACCTTACAAAAACCCTAACCCCATTGTCGTTAGGTATTCCTTCTCTACATGTGTGCTTTGCTACCTTCTAGTTGTCACCTCTTTGCATGCGCGCGTGTTGTTCTTCTTACCAATTGTCACTTTCCTCATGCACACTTTCTTTCCCATGATTTCTCTTCTAGCTGTCATTCTTCTTTGTGCATGCTTTATTTCCCACTTCGGCCTGCTACCAACAAATGGATAGTCCTCATCATGTTGTTTTCGGTGATATGTAGTATGCCACATGGTTCCTCATAGTTAGGGAGATGTGGCCTTGTGAAGATGGAAGCCCCAAAGAATGGTCAAGAAGCCCATAGTTGGTTGCATGTCTTTAATGAAAGGGTAAAGTAGTTGTAACAAGAAAAATCTAGAGTCCCTAAGTCTAAGGAGAAAGGTTACCTAGAAAAAGTATAAATACACCTCAAGGAGTCATTCACAAGCACATTCACACACTTATTCATTGATCATATTTATTGTGAACTAGTGATATTTTGGCTAAAGTTGCGATGATAATTTCTAAGGTTGTGAAGGAAGGAAGAGTGTGGAAGTATCAGGGTTGTAGAGGAGAGTTAGATTTCTGAGGAAACCCTAAGTTTCATGATCCCCATGGTTCAGGTATAGGATGTCCCATGAGGACCCCACAGGTTTCCCAGTAGTCCTCGTGTGAGGCCTCGCATGATAGGATGTCTTAGTCTCATGAGGACAAGACAAGTTTGGGGGAAATTCTTGTTCCAGGACCCTAATGTTAAGCCCTAATATTGGCTCATTACCATTTAATTGGGGCATATTAGATTAGTAATGTTATTTTATTTATGTCGTCTTTAGGACATTAGTTGTAATTTATATTAGTAATGTTATTTTATTTATGTCGGCTTTAGGCCATTAAACCTCCTAGTCTCCTATATATACCAAGGAGACATTTTNATTTAAGTGGGGTAAAAGGAGGTTTCCCCCTCGAAGAGGCTTATTATCTGAAATTATCTCTTTTTCAAGGCGTTAAGTACTTTTCCTGAGGTTTTTCTATGCTATATTGATGTTTGGTTCTTAATATATGGAATCAGAGCTCAAGGTCTTGGGGTTTCGCTGCTACATCTGAGACACCATGGAATTTTCACTATAAATTTTTTTATACAACATTTCAAAAGGAACAGATTGGAGGATATTTAGAAGACGGATCAAGGTACATTGGGTTCAAAATTTAGCTCCTGAGGCCTTATACTTTCGGAGATACATCCTGTACAATATAGGGTTCTGGAATCATCTTGAAATGAGTCATTGTGGATTTTTTGCTATAAAAAACTTTCTGTAACGTTTTATACCCTAACCTCCAGAGGCAATTTACATAAATTATAATTGTATCTTTGGTAAAAAGATCATATTCTGGGTCATCTTAAATTCGTAGATACACCTTGTGTAAGATAGGGTATCTGACTAGCCCTATTGAATAGTCTCAAGAAGGTGTTCCAAGTAAAACAATCATAACTTCTTCCCAGAGTGTCCAAATTGTGTGGGACTGGTTTCATTGGATCGTGGACAGTCTGTAGTATTTTGGGTGCAAGTTTTAGAATTTTATATCAATTATTTTGTGCGGGGCACACTATACAAGTGAGATCTCCTGGAAAGGCCAAAAATCAGCTAGTTGTGGGGAAGTTATCGTAAATTCCACTTGGCACATCCAATTTTGATCAGACCTATGGCATTGCAGAGAAAAAATATCATATAAATACATAAGAAAAAGTTTCATACCCAGAAGGGCCAAAAATTGGGAGATACAACAGAAGCAATATTGTCTAGCATAACCACCTCAAAATCAAGGTTCAAAAGTGATACTTGGCCAACATGCCACCCAAAAAGGGAACTTCTACACCAAACAAGCCTCCAGAAAATCCTACTTGGACTCTTGATGAAGGTGAAGAAATGCATAGGGACATAAATGAACTACAAAATAAGATGGATTCAATGGAAGCTATGTTCGATACTAAGATGGATTCAATGGAAGCTAAGTTGATGGATTCAATAGAAGCTAAGTTGGGTACTAAGATGGATGTTTTAAAAGGGGAGATCATGGAAGTATTGAAAAATTTCATAACAGAGAAGACACCTGAAAGTGAAAATGCATCCCATGAAATTCATGATGTGGACACAAGGAAGGTGAATCAAGAATGGAGAAACTCCAACTTTGGTTTGAAGACCAACCATGTTCCTAAGATNGATTCAATGGAATCTAAGTTGGATACTAAAATAGATGGTTTAAAAGGGGAGATCATGGAAGTATTGAAAAATTTCGTAACAGAGAAGACACTTGAAAGTGAAAATGCATCCCATGAAATTCATGATGTGGACACAAGGAAGGTGAATCAAGAATGGAGAAAATCCAACTTTGGTTTGAATACCAACCATGTTCCTAAGATTGACATGAGGAAGTTTGATGGCAAGGACCCAGTCACATGGATACTTCAGATGGAGCAAGTCTTTGATCTCCATAATGTGCCACATACACAAAAGGTACGAATTGCTTCTTTATATTTAGAACCTAATCAATTTGTTTGGTATCGATGGCTTTGTTCTCGCAAATCACTCGTCACTTGGACAATGTTCAT
>JASDQU010013692.1:75330-95951 GCA_032191745.1 Picea mariana
TATTTTCCTCATGCTCTGTTCTGATTCTTTAGTGAGTAATCTTTTTTCAGTGATTTCTTAAATGCTTTGTTCTATTTTTTTCATCATTTTGGATGTGCTTATATGTATCTTGATATGTAGCAGTATTCACATGTTTTCTATTTCTTTCATGCTTTGGTTGTTCTGATTCTTTAGTTAGTAAATAATCCTTTCTCAAATTCTTTGTTCTATTTTTTTCATCATCTTGAATGCTTATATATGTAACAGTAGTCACATGTTTTCTGGAAATTAAAACCTAAGCATGCAATTTGATCCTAAGTTTACAACCTAAGCATGCAAACTTTTGATACATTGGTTGTAGTTTTAAAGATATTTGTGCAAAATTCTCACAATCCAAAGAATCATTTGAAAGCCGAGCTAGAAGAATTTGTCCTTTAGCTTGCATCCAGACTCTTCATTTCCAAGTTTGAAGACCGATCAATGTTATCATTAAGCACTGTTTTCCTAAACAATGCGAAAATAATTTCTCCTTTACCTTGCATCCAGACTCTTGATAACAAATTTTGAATACCCATCAACGTTATCATTAAGGCACTGTTTTCCTAAACAATTCGGTAAGCATGCACAATTTTAGCATATCTCTTTGACTTAGGCATCCAATTTCTGAAATTGTTGGTGGAGACAGATTCTCAGGTTTGTTGCACCTCTAAAGAATCAATACCAATAAAAATCTCTGTACATTCCTCAACTTTTTACTTACAGATATTTCTAATATTGATGAATTTATGCACTRCAACTTTTAACTTGTATGCGTGATCCTCTAKAAATTCTTCATTTAGGAATTCAAGTCTTCATTCATGAATTCAAGTACCTTARATTTCAACAAAGAAAACATAGAAAACAATACATACAAATTATACACACAATTTCAACTAGCATCCTATATCTTCAAGGTCAGGGATATAGGACCAAGCCTAGCTAACAATGTATAAGCTGCAAATCTAGTGTGCGAGTGTTCATTCTCAGTTTTAGGTGCAATTGCTTCATCATGTCCTTACGAAACAAACTTCATTTTTAATTGAAAAATATCTTTATGTTTTTTAACTGAATTGTGTTAACAAATTTATAACCACTCAAATGATAATCTAAATACAAATAAAAGGATTAAAAGAGGACGTTAATAAGAGGATCAAATTATATTTCAGTACTAAATTACATATGCATAATTATCAATCATCTTGTATAAAACCTAAAATTAAAACTGTACAGATAACTTCTAGGTAGCCTAAGCCCCCAAACATTTACCCAAATTACATATCCATAAACTATTAATCATCTTGTAGATAAAATTATACCATCCATGTAGATAACTAATAGGCAGCTCAAACATTTGCCCAACAACTCACAAAGAGTGCCTCAAAAGAGATTTATGCGCACCACTTAATAAAATGCTACGCTTGCTACTGATCTTGAAATAAAATGCATAATACTGTTATGACTTTCACATCCATTCAAAGCAATACCAACCATAAAAATCAACATGCATTGCTATTTCAAATTATAATAAATAACCAATATGGATTGTTGTTTCGAATTATCTACAGGCATCAAAGCAACAGAAGAAAACCACACAATATTAGACACAACAAGAGAATGCAATCTGATAAAGAACTTAATTGACACCCATTATTAATACAGTTGCAACGAACTCAATGCAACGACATGGCTAGCAAATTCAATGTATAAAACAATGAAAAATGAACACAAACTTTTCATATCATAAAACCTTGCCTGATGTGAATCTCAAACATAGACCTTACATAAACAATAAATGCATCAGAATATGCGCTAAATAATTCAAAAATCCCTTGAGAGAGAAATGAAGAATATTAAAAATAAACCGAGTCAATGGGTATTGATTTTACTGACCTTAAATGGCATTGATGGGTTCATGGCTACCTGGTTCATTGTAGGATATATCTCTGTCAACAAAAGTAACCAAGTATCTTTGGCTAACAATCGATCCTCCTATGAGATCATAGGTTTCATCTCCTCTTTCTCTATTCTGTTACAAAATAAAATTAGTAGACTAAACTATGCAAAGACAAACCAAAAAAATAAAAAATATCAACCAGGAGAACCAAGTACAACCAAAACTAAGGTGAAAAAAAACAGACTGTAAAAACCAACATGCTTGGCCATGGGAATACAGAGGAAGCTGAAACAAATCACAAGTACAACCAAAACTGTAAAGAAAACAGACTGTAAAAACCAACAAACATACTTGGCCATGCGAATACAGAGGAAGCTGAAACAAATAAAAAAAACCAATTCAGATTATAGAAGATGAGATGAAACTACGAACCTTGTCTGCCTCAAATGCTTTATATTCTCTCCATTTCAAACGGTCATAAACATTCTAATTCGTAAACATTCTAATTTTAACGTCTACTTTTTATTATTAGATCCACCACGTTTGCTTTTTTATTATCAGATCCACTACCATCTCCGTCAAAATATTGGCCGGAATATCTCCTTGCGTCTCCTTCAAAATAATGACCGAAGTACAAATTCGGGAAGAATCCAACGCTGTTGCCAGATTCTTAACTAGTTGCCAATTTTTTTTTTGGAAAAAGCTCCCAAGGCCCACCCAACACTTTCAGTCGTCCAAAACCTTTCCAATGGTACAATGCCACATCACTTGTCTATAATTGATGCCACATCACTTTCAACGGTCCAAAACCTTTCCAACGGTACAATGGCACATCACTTTGAACGGTGCTTTTTACGTTCTTAATTGATCCGTGAAAGCTACTAAGATGTTGGGATATTGTGCTTTTATTTTGTAAATTTAAAACTTGCTTTCATTAAATGAACCATTAAAGAAAATATAAGATATCTTGGAGTTTTATTTATTTAAATCAAAACACTTTAACCAGAAAGAAGGGTTTTCGAGTTATAATTTTAACAAGCGGGGCTAAGAAGAATTTTAACAATATGTAGATTTACATTTAATATTTACTCTTAAACTTAACCAAGACATATTTACATTTAATATTTATGCTTAAACTTAACCAAGAAACCATAGCTTAAAAAATGAAATTCTGGTCAGATTATCTATCAATTATAAACATAATTATTAAATAATAATAAAAAAAAGTTGATGAATGAGTGTAGAAAATATATTTTACATTACTAATGAAAATAAATTTTATATAAAAATTATAAATTTAATATTTTTTAAAAAATGAAATTTTGGTCAGATTATCTATCAATTATAAACACGATTATTAAATAATAAAAAAATTGATGAATGATTGTAGAAAATATATTTTACATTAATAATGAAAATAAATTTTATATAAAAATTATAAATTTAATATTTTTTAAAATTGATGTCATAAATATTTGTATTTTCATAATAAATAATTTTTTTAGATAAATTAAAAATTATTTTGTTTTTTATTTTAGATATAGTTAAAAAATGTTTTGTCCATTGGATGTAGTTTGGGTGGTTGGGAGGAATGATTGTTATCATCCCCACCCAGGTTTGAGGCCCCATGGATGTCCAACTAATTATGCAATAAGTTTGTAGGGTCTAAAACCTTAATTTTTAACCTTGAAGGTTGCCTTGATCAAAGACACACATCCATGGTGTCCCAAATCCTAAATCTAATGCATATTCCATATGTGGTCCATAGATTATTTCCTAAGGGCTTGCATCATGATCTAGGGCCATGCACATTTTCCTTTAGCCATAGAAATTACATTTATGACGTGGACCCCTTATTTTTTTCCTTTAAGTATGCCTCTACTTTGAGTAGATTCTTGGTACTATACTCTTGCACTGTAGGAGATCCAAGAGAGATATAACAGGGAGATCGTTGACATTTACATCTTGAAAAAACATAATCAAGAAAAATATGCTTGGTATGATTACGAGGACAATTGTGATTATTGATATATGGATAGTTTTCATTTATGGAATGACAACCACTTTCATATTTTATATGATGACTCTACTCCACCTTGTGTAGAGAACATCAATGTGCCAAATCATGAGCCAGTTATGACTACCAATTTTCATCCTGCATATTTTACAGTGTTATGGTTCCTTCGAGACTTAGCTTTGACCCTTTCCCACTATGTGGATGAATCTTCTTATTTAGATCCACATGACAAGTTTCAGTCTTTGGAGCATCATTTTCATTTGGTTATTGGGCTCTGATATCTTGCACAGGGAGTTCACATGAGCACTTGGACATGAGACCCCGGTTTACAATGGTGGTTGGACTACTTCAACATGGTTGCTTTCATTTCTACATGGGACCCTGGTTCTCTAGTCTACTTCATCACTATGGTCCACACTTATCCATGAGACCCTGGTATATGGTTGTACACCCTCATAACAAGCGTTGAGGATAACACTTTCATAAGGGGGATGGAATGTAGTGTAGCTAGAGAGGTAGTGGGGGGCCCGGAGGGCCCATAACAATAATAGTGGAGGGCATTCAATGTAAGGTGGATTAGATCCACTACATTATTAAATAAGGCCCACTATGTTAGTTAGATATAATAAATGTAAGAGGACTTACTAGAAGGTTCCTCCTCTAGAATGTTCTTAGGTGGTTGGTAGCACTATATAAAGGGGTTCAAGCAATGTAATGAGACAAGTTTAGAAGTATTGTATTTGGAGAAATAACTCAATAGGAGGATGGCCCCTTGAAGAGGCAAGTGAACAGGGGAAGATCCCTTCCATAATATGATCCGTTGTATGGTGTTTCCCTACCCTAAGGGTTTTCTTATAATAAAAGTGTGGTTTTCTATATTGTTTTCAGAATATTTGTGGTGTTATTGTATACAAGTATTTGGTTCTTAACATAAATCCACTAGGATCTATATCTCATTCAATCCAAACCACAATACACCCAACTCAATCAATCCCATACCATAAGGTACTCTAGGTACCTCACCAATATTTAATCAACCATAGAGCCCTTCCTCTCAATTGACAACAAAGCCAACTCAATTGTTTCCCTTCTCTACTACATAGTTCACCAGGAAGTTTATCCCATTAAATTATTGGGGTAGGAAAGGAATTTCAAGTTGTTGATTTCCCTTTAGGATACTAATCTAGTATGTTGGTTATGGTTCATATAGAATCAATAATCAATATATGCAATGTGTAACAAGGTTCTATTTATCCCCATCCACTCTTCTCACTCTAGAAACATAGATTCGTCTCTAGGATCAATCATTTTCCATCTTCTACATGACACCCAAACATTTCACCTACTATATGCCCACACATCCTCTCAAACCCATGAATTCTTGGCATGGGTTGCAATCACTTGAATCCTTTTTAGACTTGGGATATTACATGATTTTCATTTGATAATAGCTCAAAAGAATGGAATAGGAATATCCAAGAGGAAAATTTCTACTATTATACTTTTGGTTGCATAAGGCATACATGCCCTCCCACGAATGTAATGATTTTTCCTTTGGACATACATATGGTCAGAGTGGTTCGTGATATTTTTAATAAAACATGGTAAAAAGGATGGTGAATTATCCAAAGGACATGTGGAAAAGAATGTTTTACCCATGGATTCCCATTCCTCTTCCCCTCTTTTGGGATCATAGTCCCCTTGTGCTCCTTACAAACCATTTTCACGGTTTTTGTAATATACCTTATATTTCCTCTTTTTCTTCATAACATTTAAACATAAACTAAAGTGCACCATGATAATATATCTACACTGATGTACCTTAGGAACACTAACATAACACCATAGCTAAGCTGACAACTTGGACTCATAACCATTCATTATTTGGGTCTTTGTCTGTGTATCCAAGATAAAAATATTACAAGGTATGTGTTGTAACTTGAGATGGTTTCCGATTGTTTAGAAACCATGCCAAGACATCTTTGAAACAACTTTAGATTCAAGCTGACCCTTGGACCTGAGGGGTCTCCCTCAAAGACAAAAATAAACTGATTGCCTATTGTCACTAGGCATCAACTTACATCTTAAATTTCATGTTGCCATATTTTATGGTAAATAATAAGATAAGCTAGATAGGCATGGTTGATGATAAAAATAACGTCAGACTAGAATAAAGGTTGTAAACCTCTCAGATCAGAGGCCTAATCTGTTGGGCATGGAGTCATCCAACAGAGCATGCAAGTTTAATAATGAAAGGTGGAATAAGAGGAGGAAACCATAAAATCTATGACTTAATAGAGGGAAACCAATCTTTATTGATAAGAGATGAAGATAATGAGCTAGGCATAAGAGTTATGAATCCAACATGAAAAATTTACAAATATTACAACCTGCAGATACATATGTGTTTTAATTGAATATGAATATGTCATCTAGTCAATAAAACATTTGAACAACAGTGGTTTTCGTACCAAATTACTCTCCACCATTGCATTCAATCTTGCCGCAAATTACAAAGTAAAAGAAAAGAAAAGGGACAAATAAAAAGATGCTTAACACATAAAAATAAAGAAGAACAAGGCTCTTCTTAAAAGAAGCAGTGAATCAATGAATTAATATATGTCTGAGAAGAGTACAATAACCCTACAGGCTTACAAAGAATGAACATAGCTTTTCTGCCAAAATTCCCCTAATCTACCCCCTCTACCAAGTCCTTTGCTGCTTCTTTTATAGTCCTTGAATGTTGAATGGTTGATGCCTTCAAATATGGTATTGGTTTCTCAACTGCTTCCTCAAAATCTTCTTTCAAATATGGAGTCAATCTTCTAAAATAGAATAAAGATTTACAATCTTGGAGGATTTGACACCTATAATAGATGTGTTGTCCCATACCACTGAAAAATAGATTTTTGTTGTTTTTCATTAATTCTCAAATATTTTTGGGTTGCCACTTGTTCTTTTCTTTATACATATTGTTCCATTCTTTATTCTTCAAAAAATAAAATCTTATCTCGATCCTTGATAACTAGAAAAACTTCATACTTTATGATTTTCCCAAAGAAGTAATACTTGTCATCTTTGATTGTTTTGAGAATATAGATCTAATATTTCTGGTACCTTGTCCATTTGAATAATCTCTTTGGGACTTAAGGCCTTTACCAAACATTGATAAATTTGAGGTGCTTCTGTATAATATTTTAAGTGAAACCTTGACAAGGGGGAACCAATAGACAAATAAATACATAGTAGCTATCTTGTACACAAACTTAGATTCCAAGACCTAGGTACCTCCATGCTTGATCACAAATTTGTGCTCATCAGAAACCAAGAGTGATTTGAGGGTTTATACATAAATTTTGTTTCCTCTAGTAGGATCATATCTCATATTCTTCAATGTTTTCCATTATAGGATATGCTCCAACAATACTAAACAACCCATATCAATGCTCCTCTGGCTTTGCTCCACAGATTCAAAATAAAAAAAAAACTCAGGGCCTTTCTATTATCTTGGTTCATCAAGCATCAAACAAATATTGGTGTCAAGTTTCCATTATTGGATATCTCATAGAGGCGTTCCATTTGTTGAGCAATTTAGCAATTTGTCTTTATAAAACAACGGAATCTCTCAAACCATCTTTGTTTTCTTAATTTTTCTCGTGATTCATCCAATTTGGGCCGTCCCACAAAAAACCCGTTGGACACATCGACCACATTGAGAGAGGGGGGGGTGTGAATCAATGTAGGACTCTTCTTTACACTTCTTTACAAGACACCTTAGTTAGAAATCACCAGTTACTCATTATTCATTACTTCCATTCACAACTAGTTGTTTGTATGTAAAGATATCTCAACAGTAAACATCATCAATAAACCATCACCATAAAAAAAAAGAACACAAGATATATGTATAAGTTTCTTTTGTATTATAGACTACAATCCTTGGGGTTTATCAACACCAACTGAAATGAGCACCAAATCAAAGAGAGCACCAACTCTCAATGCAAGACCCAACCTACAGATCTTAGCATCAACCGAGGAGAGGAATCTGATACTCAAGTGCAAGACCCAGCTTGTAAACATAATCCAATCTGTCAACATGTACGCAACCTGTCTATACTGCAACACACATATGTACGCGACTTGCCTATACTGCAACACACAAATGTACGCATTCTTCCTTCTTTCAACGTGCGTACACCTTCAAAAACTAGGGTTTCTGAAACTTGAAACTTTTGGCCCTTTAGACCCTTTCTGCCTCTGTCACATCCACTTGTGACCTATCATTGCAACCAACTTGTCACTTCCCAACTTGTACCATCCAAAAAAAAATCTACACCATCCAAAAATCTATGCGTGTTCCTCATGCATACACCATCACATATCATGGATATCTCTCAATCATATCATAAATGAACTACTCAACTAATCAGTCACCATCTATCATATCCAACCATCATAGTAACCATACAAAGAATTCTTCAAGCATTTACCATACCATGAGTAAATCTAAGCATCAAGATAACATATAACTATACCAGAACCTCTATAGCAGATATGAGCCTGTAGAATGATATCCTGTGAACTTTCTTTAGACTTCAGGAACCTGGCACCAACACTTACTCAAGATTTTTATGTCATTTCCAATTGTACGCACCCTTATCTCCTTCATCCCGCGTACGCACCTGCCTTGGCCCACTGCAACCCGCGTACCTCTTCAGAAAACTAGGATTTTCTAAACCTCCGAAACTTTCGCTGTCAAACTTCTTTGATGCCTTAGACATGAGAAAATTCTAATGCATTCATGAGTACCTACAATGAACCTTTCACCAAAAATATATCTTCAATATGATCAAGAGATTCACACGCATAAGAGACCCTTGCTCTCTTATTCATACTTCTCCAAGTAGCTTCTTCTAGGGGTTATCATCTAGCCAACTTCCTTCTTTTGGGGCTAACCCACTTCTAACCACTTTGTCCACTTACAACCACTTTATCCATAAATAGGAGGCCGAACCATCTATAGGTTCATAAGATCAGGAGAGATAGTGTAGGTTTACACTGAGCAATGCAAGGCATGTGCCTACACTCATAGTAGTGTAAAAGATCAGAGAAAGTGCAAAGAGTGCACAGAGGCAACACTTTTTTAAGTGTTGATAAAGCTCAAAAGAGATAATGCAAGTAGTGCACATGTGACTTTAAAAAGTCCCAAGCTCAGAAGAGAAGCGCAAAGTGTGCACCAACATTCGAGTCATTCAAGTGATGAAGCTTAAGAGAGATGACGAATATAAAGTTCCAGGGAGGAACTCAAGGATAAGGAGTGTCATTGTTAATCCCCAAGCCCTTTGGACTTCACTGCGCCGATAGATTTGAGTTGTTTTTTGAAGGATAGACCCAGAGCCCTGAAGCTCCAAAGTCCCGTAGTGAATCTACGCCATAGATTAGTGGGTGAGTGTGAACCATTGGATCCCCGAGTGGTTCAGTTATTTGGCACTTCGAGTGAAGTTGGTAGTTATCGTACGAAGGTGAAGAATCTCTCGAAGTCCTGAATCCTGAAGTAAATCCTGATATTCATTTGTTGAGTACATGTGGACCATATATTTCCGAGTTGTTCGGAATTCAACTATTTAGTAGGTTTTGGGTGATAATTGTCTTGGCATGGAAAAGTCTCAAAGCCCCAAAGTGAACACAGACCATTGATCCGAGGGAAAACACCAACCATTAGATCTGTAAATTTTCTCCCTTCACTAGTGCAAAATTTTTGGTTGTGGAGTGTTTTGTTGGTAAGCCCTTCGGAGCGTTGAAGCCCTGGAGCTCCAAACAATGCCTTTTAGTTACACGCTTGGTCCTAGCCCAAGGTCACGTGAGATTCCGCTGAGGAAATGGGGCTAGTGCATGAAGGTCAATAGTGAGAAGTAAAGGGGCTTAGATTAAGTGCTTGCGGATTTTGTGTGGAACTTCGTAAGGAAACAAAAGGGACCTGTGAACATAGGAGAGGATCCAATGGGGATCCGAGAGCTAATTCGGCTCCAGATAAATATCCTAGACTGGGAGGTCGTGCGAGCCCATAAGGGGGTTTGTGTCACATAAACATGCCAAAATTCAAATACCACTTCCTTGGAGCTTTCTTTAGGCCATACAAGCTCTTGTTCAACCTGCATAACAAATTCTCCTTTCCTTTGACCTCATATCCATGTGGCTTCTACATATAAATCTCTTCCTCCAAATCCCCATGGAAAAAAGTTGTTTTTACATCTAATTGNCTTTAGGCCATACAAGCTCTTGTTCAACCTACATACCAAATTATCCTTTCCTTTGACCTCATATCCATGTGGCTGCTACATATAAATCTCTTCCTCCAAATCCCCATGGAAAAAAGTTGTTTTTACATCTAATTGTTCAAGATGCAAATCTTATACTACCACAAGACTTAAAATAGTCCCAATTTAAGTCATCTTAACAAAAAAGGAAAATATTACATCAAAATATATACCTTTCTTTTGTGCAAACCCCTTTACAACAAGTTTAGCCTTGTACTTCTTTTTTCCTCCATCTTCTTCCTTCAAATTGTAAACCCATTTATTCTGCAATGCTCTTTATCCTGCAAAACACTGAACCAAGTCCCAAGTCTGGTTATTTACCAAGGAATCCATTTCCTCTTTCATGCCTTGCTCCCACTTCTTTTTGGTGTCTACTTGCATTGCCTCTTCATAACATTCTGGTTCACTAGAATCAATCAACAATAAATAATAAAATGAAGGAGAGTATCATTTAGGGGGTCTACTTAACCTGGTAGATATTCTAACAACATTTGCAAGAGTTTGAGGTACCTTCTACTCCTATTGTTGTACATTTTTATTTTCTGGTACCATTGATTTTTTTTTCCAGTGATCTCATCAAGCACTGTGTATTCTGGTTTTTCTTCTTTCTATTTCCTTCCCTGCAACTAATCTTTATACATGACCTTCTTAGTGAATATGACATCTCTACTCCTAATGATTTTGTGATTTTCATAATCCCATAAGTGATAACCAAAATCATTAACACCATATCCAATAAAAGTACACTTCTTGGATTTTGCTTCAAGATTTGTTCTATTTTCTTTATCAATATGGACAAATGATTCACAACCAAAAGTCTTTAGAAATGAATAGTTTAAATTTTTACCTATCCATGCCTCCTCTGGAATTCTACCATCCAAAGAACTTGAAGGTCCTCTTTTAATCAAGTAAACAACAATATCTTCAGCATCTGCCCAAAACTGTAAGGGCAACGCAACATGCAATCTCATACTCACACACTCCATGATTGTCTTGTTCATCCTTTCTGACACACCATTTTCTTGTGTTGTTCTTGGAACTTTCTTCTCTTTACGAATCCCATGATATGAAAAATAATCATCAAAATCCTTGTTGCAATATTCAACTCCATTGTATGATCTGATAAACTTCAATCTTTTTCCTGTCTCATTCTCAACCAAAGCTTTCCACTTCTTAAAAGTATCAAAAACATTAGATTTTTGTCGAATGTAATAAACCCAAGATTTTCTAGTTGCATCATCAAAAAAAGTAACATAATAATGAGAGCCACCAAGACATGATACATAAGCTAGTCCCCATACATCTGTATGCACATAATCTAACCTTTCACTCTTCTTTTCTTTTCCAACTCTGAGAAATTTGACTCTCTTATGTTTTCCATAAACATAGTGCTCACATAAATCAAAATCAATTTGTTTAAGATCTGGAAACAAATTCCTTTTGTGAAGTATCTGCATCCCCTTCTCACTCATAAGTCCAAGCCTATGATGCCAAAGTGTTGTATCCACTCCCGTAGAAGCTAAAGAGATAGAAGAATTAGTATTACTAGTACATAAATACAATGTACCTACCTTCTCTCATTTTTCTATCAACAATGATCCTTTGGTGACCTTCCATGCCTTATCTGTAAATATAGATATGCATCCTTCACTTTCCAACCGCCCTGTTGAAATTAGATTTTTCCTTAGATCTAGAAAATGTCTTACCTCTTTCAACAACCATTGGTTTCCATTCTTTTTCTTTATTTCTACCTTTCCGATTCCNAATCTAGAAAATGTTTCCTAAGGGGTGTGGCATGAAATGAAGCTCCTGAATCTACTACCCAAGACTTAGAAATATTATCTACAGAAAGAATCAAAGCATCTTGTAACACATCACCTATTACATTTGCTTCCTGATTTTTCTCCTGATGTGCATCTCTTTGCTTCTTTGGAGCTCTAGAGTCTTTCTTTAGATGTCCTTTCTTTCCACAATTACAACACTCTATTTTTCCTAGTATGGATTTGGATCTTCCCTTCCTAGAATTCCTGTAGTTCCCTAAGCCCTTTCCTCTATCCTTTTGTCTTCTCCTATTCTCCATGTTTAACGTATTACTTGATGTCTCACCTGTTCTTTTCCATCGCATTTCCTCGCCAAGGATAACACCAACAACATCATCAATTTTTAGAGTGTTTGAACTAGAGACATAGTTACTTACAACCATGACCAAACCATTCCATCTTTTTGGCAATGAGCACAAGATTAGAAGAGCCCTGAACTCATCATAAAAGTCCACTTTTATAGAACTTAGTTGATTAGTAACCGTATTAAATTCATTTAAATGATGTGCAACAAACCCACCTTACGACATCTTCATATTGAATAATCGCTTCATTAGAAATACCTTATTGGACACCCGGGGTTTTTCATACAGTTTAGAAAATGTATCCATTAGTTCCTTCACTGTATTTTCTTTTGAAAAATTGAAAGCCACCGACGCTGCCAGGCTTAATTGTATCGTTCCTAGTGCCTTTTTGTCGAGAACCTCCCATTCTTAATCCTTCATGGCTATCATCTTCTTTTCTATTACAACCAATGGTAGGATTAAATCCTTATTATATAAATAATATTCCATATGCATCTTCCATAACTAGTAGTTTTGGCCATTAAATTTCTCGACCTTAAACTTTCCATCTTCTCCCATTGCTCCCACTCGAACTAGGAACCCTATTTTCCTACGAGTTACCTTTCGCTCTGATACTAGTTGTTAGAAAAACAAGATCACGAAGTAATAAAATAAACAAATGCAGAAATAAAGTACAGAAGATACACAATACAATAGAAACACATATATACATGGTTCACCCGGTGTGGGCTACGTTCACCAAAGAAATTGCTAGGTCCTTCCTTTTTATTATTCAAAAAAATGAAGGGATACAACCTACAACACACTCACTCTAACTTCCTCTTCTTTCTCTCACAATCTCCTCTCTCAGAATACAATATTCGTGATAATACACAAACAAAATACAATTCCCTCATAAAAGAGGGTTTCCTTATAGGGGAAAAAAACCTAAAATAACTTCTACCGTCATATCTGCAACCTTATAAAGAACGACCCAGATTGACTATAAAATTACAATATTTTGCAAGGTAAAATTTCCCAAAACTTTTCTTCGGGGGCACTGCCCCCGAATTCCCTGCCAAGGGGGGGCTAAAAAAATTGTTATCACCCCCCTGACGATAGTTGTGGTGGGGAAAGAACCCCCACACCCCTTCGTTAGGGAATGGGGTCCAAGCATGATTGAAACAAAAGCTATGAATCGAGAATATAATCAGGCTCCACAACCAACATCTTCTTGGATAAACATTCTTGTGTAGCCTTCATAATTGCTTCTGCTCTTAATATTGGCTCTACAATTCACAACTTTGTTGCAAAATTATTGCATGAATAACATAAACTAAGAAAAAGAGTTTGATACATGGGGTTGGTAGATCTTCTGAATGGTGCTTCTCTTCTGAATCCTTCATATTTTCCAGGTCTTTCCATTTCTTATTGTTGCCGATTCTAAATTCTAAATCTTCTAGGTGGTGTAGTGTCTCTATAGTCTTCTTCTTGGATATTCTTTCCTTCTTCCCTTTTAGTAGAGTATCTGATTATTTATGCATAACTTCTTTGTTATGATTCTTTTTTTATCATTTTCGAGCTCGATCCTTTCTCTGTTTGGTTGTATCCTAGTCCATATTTTTCATAGTATGGTCTTTGACTGCTAATGATCTCATCGAATATTTTGGTGTTGTTTTGCTGCATGTCCTTCTTTTGAAGATATTTTCTTAGAGTGACTATTTCTGCTTCCAAGGATTCAATCATCTTGTTTATCTAGTCCGATATCGATGGCCACCCACCTATTCAAATTGGCTCACTTACAGAGTTCATCTTGGCAATTTCAGTTTTCATCTTGGTATTTTTTTTCTAGCTTTTTGGGTCCTAAACTTCCGGGGCCGTTTTGAAGCCCTAAACGACATTTTTTGGGCCCATTGCAGTCAGATTGTAAAAAAATTTAGAGTGTGACAACACACTGTGTATTCTTCTAATAGAAATTTCCAATGAGCTATGCACCTAAAATAGAGATCGTATGCAAAAGTTACAATCCAGGGAAGTTGATGTACTAACTTACCCCAATGGGGTCCACATGCCTTTTGGCGCTTCATCTCCTAGGGTTAGGTTTTTTGATTTCTATGGTTTTTGGATTCATGTTCGATGTAAAAAGGCCTTTGGAGCCTCTTTGTAATCATCTTATTGCGAATGAGCGCAACAGTCACATCTCTTCTTAGAGATAAGTTGCCACCATTATAGCAAGCTTGTTTCATTCTGCATTTTATAGTTTCAACGTATGTATTTATTATTAGAAGTCAAGTTTTACTGTGTCTTTGTTTTTTCTCATTGAATCTCCATGTTAATAACATATATATGTATTCATTTTGTTATGCTCATAAAATTTGGATCAGTGGTATCAACACAGTCTTCTCCTTATCGTTCTCAGTGCATGTCCCCGACGAGGTCAAGGTACAAAGAGTTGGGTATCGAGCTTGTTTCTCTTGATGAAAAGAGCTCTCGCATGCCCAAGAAACCTTCCATGGTGGGAGAAAATAAAGACGATGGGATAGGAGAACCTTTCAAATCATTTCTTGAGGAAGCCCTCGTGCAACAAAGGAACACGATGATGGATAATTTTACACAAATCCTTCGACGTCTACCAATAGGTGACACATCTTCTTCAAGCAGAGGCATTGCCCCCTTCAAGGTACAAATAAACTTTGATATTCCTATATTTGAAGGTCAGATAGACGCAAATGTTGTATACAAGTGGTTGAATCTACTAGAAGGGTATTTTTCTATTCATAACTATTCCAATAGAGAAAAGATTACATTTGTGCTCCTCAAAGCCGTTCCCCATGTCAAAGATTGATGGGAGACTTTCTCTGAGTAAAAGGAAAAAAAGGAACCCTCATTATTTACATTCTCACTCACCTAGGAGTCCTTCAGGGGTGCTATTAAGGAACAATACTACCCTATTGGAAGTTATGATGACCAATACACAAGATGGACCACATTGCGGCAGGAAAGGGACCAAACAATGCCAAAGTTCACAAATATCTTCCATACCTTGTGCACCAAGATAGGTATCAAATATTCTAGGAAAAATATGGTGCTCAAGTAACACGATGGTATGCATAGATACATTCAGATAGAAATGTATTTTCTAGACATCTCGTCCTTGGGCATGACCTATCGATATGTTTTCAAAATCAAGCAGAAGCTTAAACAAAAGACGCGACAATTTGGGTCTGGGAACCCCTCACAACAGAAGTAGAGCAAGGGCATCCCCAACCCATAGAAAAGGGAAGATAAAAGACAGATAACCTCAGGAAAACCAGTCTAAGCCATAAACAAATAAGGAAAATGGAAAGACAAATAAAAACGTCGGGAAGTGGTGCGACTTCCATAAGATCCCCTAGCATAACATTGTTGATTATCGCTCGAAGTAGTCATTGGTGGCTGAGGTGAAATTGTCTGAATCAGATGCAGGTTCCTACTCTGAGTCAGAACCAGAAAAGGGGAGACAAATTATTGATGTGGAACCTAGTGCCACCATTGCTACCACCAAGATCCAACCCGGTGAACCCGATGAGCAAGAGGAAGGCGAGCGCCTCTTTCATTCACATATGTGGGTGAAGGGTACTCCGCTACACTTCATCGTTGATAGAGGTATCTAGAATAACCTCATCTCATCAGAGGTCGTCAAGTGGCTGGACCCTCCAACAACACCACACCCGCAACCATGCCTCATCAGATGGCTCCACCATGGAAGCAATCTTCACGTCAGCCAACAATTCCTTCTGTCCTATGGCATCAAGCCCTTCAAAGATGAGGTATTGTGTGATGTTGCTCCCCTTGAAGTTTGTGATGTTCTTTTGGGCCAACCTTATTTATGGAAATTTCATGTTGTATATGAGTCCCCACCTACTGCCATTTCTTTGATCTCTGTAAAGCAATGCATGAAGGTCATCTCTCAGATTGGGAAGTTTGTCTTCTTTGTGATTCACTCTCAAGGTGAATGGAAAGTTGCAGCCACATCCATGGCCTCCGTGGCCAAACTCTCCATGCAATAGAAACAAGTGTATAAGATCATGGAAGAATACAAAGACATATTTTCCTCACCCACTAGGGTATCTATGCACTATCAGTTCAATCATTTAATTGATCTGACCCCCGACACATCGCTACCCAATGGGCCAGTCTATCATCATTCTCTATTAGAAAAAAAGGAGATCAAGCTTTATATCCAAGAACTACTCCAAAAGGGGCACATTCAACCCAAATCATCACCATGTGGAATCCCAATCGTGCTTGTGCAGAAGAAAGACAGGACTTGGTGACTATGCATCGATTACCGGGCCCTAAATAAAATCACAGTCAAGAACTAGTACCTGATTCCCTGAATTGAAGATCTCCTTGACCAACTCAAGGGGGCCAAATACTTTAGTAATTTTGATCTGAATTCTGGCTAACATCGGGTCCCAATAGAGCAGACAGATGTATGGAAAACTACCTTCAAGTCCAAAGAAGGTATTTTTGAATGGTTGGTCATGCCCTTTGGTTTGATGAATGCCCCAACAAATTTTATGAGGATAATGGATGATATCTTGTGGCCTTTCACCAACTCTTTTTTGGTGGTGTATCTGGATGACATCCTCATCTACAATAAGAATTGGGCAGAACACTTGCAACATATTCAATAGGTTCTGCACACTCTGCGACAACACAAGCTATATGCAAATTTGAAAAAATGCTCCTTCAGAATGGATAGGGTCTAGTACCTAGATTAAATTGTTGATGAGAATGGGGTGCATATGGATCCCACCAAGATCCAGGTCATTCATGACTGGCCAACCCCAACCACACTCACCAAGCTTCAAATCTTTTTAGGCCTTACCAATTTCTATCGCAGGTTCATGTTGGGATTCTCCCATATTGGATGGGCCCTCAGCCAAGTAAATAGAGGTGTTCATAAGGAAAAGTTCATGTGGGGCCTGTCACAAAAGAAAGCATTCGACGATTTGAAGCAACGCTTGTGCTTAAACCCAATGCTCTCATTACCCGACCTGCAATAGCCCTTTGATATCGAGACATATGCTTCATACTATTTTGTGGGTGCAATTGTTACTCAACACAAACACCCTCTGTCCTATCATAGTGAGACACTATCAGATGCCATCCATAAGTACCCTAATTATGAAAAAGAAATGTACTCCATTATGCAAGCCTTATGCCAGTGGAGGCATTAAATTCTCAGGAAGGAGACAATCATCCACACCGATCATAAGTCGTTGCAATTCATGCAAACACAAGGAAAATTGCAGAATGACCACCATCATAAGTGGTCCACATAATTGCAATAGTTCCATATAAACATCAAGTATAAGATAGGAAGCACCAACCACATTGTTGATTGCTTCAACCACCCTCTAGTTGTAGCACTCACCACGATGCTAAACTTCTACAACCATGAAAACTTCGAATGGACCCAACTCTATGAGAGAGATCATGACTTCTCTACCACCTACCAGATGCTGGGGGAAAACATAGATGTCATTGATTTTCATCTTCATGATGGGATGTTGTGCCATATAGGCCGTCTATGCGTTCCATTAAGAGAGCACGCAAAGATTATTTGGGAATCCCACTACACTCAGGTGGCAGGACACTTCGGCATCGAAAATATAGTGGCAGTGCTACAACAACATTTCTATTGGCCAAAACTTTGATAGAATGTCAACAAGTATATCAGGTCCTGCACTGCTTGCACCATTTCCAAACCATCCATTAAGAAACAAGGCATGTACACCCCAATTCCTACTCCAAAATGCCCTGGGAATCCATATTGATGGACTACATGTCGGGCCTTTCGTCAACCAAGTGGGGAAATAACTGTGTTTTTGTGGTGGTTGATCATTTTTCTAAAATGGTGATTTTGTCCGCTTGCAAGAAGAGAATCACAACAGAGGCCACTACCAATATCTTCTTTAAACGAGTTTGGGTACATTTTAGAATACCACAAAGCATCGTATCAGATCAAGATAGTCGGTTCCTCAACACATCCTAGTCGATCCTATGGTCACTGTTGGACACCAAGATCACCAAATCCATTGCCTTCCAACCCCAGACGGATGACCAAACTGAGGTTGTCAACCGGATGATCATACACATTCTGCACATGTACAATTCCAAGCATCCCCACATGTGGGATGAGAGTCTTCCCTATATTCAACACAGCTACAACAAAGCCATACATAGCAAAATCAACCACAACCCCTTTCAAGTAGGATTGGGATTTCAAACATTGAGTCCCATGGATGTTGCACTACCCCTTGTGGCCACCCATGAAGACTTGTCCCATACTCAAAATCAAGATGCAAAGCTACCCATTTCATTGAGAGGATCTGACACATCCAACAATAGGTTCAATATATTTTACATAAGTTCAATTCCAAGTACAAGCAGCGCCATGACCAACACCAGGTACCACATAAGTTTCAAGTGGGAGATAAAGTTTTGTTGCACTTGCAGAAAGAACGCCTTACGGGGACCCATCAGAAGCTTTGTCCACTCTGTTATGGACCTTACACCATCACCACAATTGTGGGTGATAATTCTTTTGAGCTCAACATTCCCCCCTTCATTGGCTTGCATCCAAGATATAATGTGGACCTCCTTCGGCCATATTTTCCATAATTATTGGACACCTCAGAGATAACAGAATAATTGACACCCATAAAGCTCAACCCTGACTGTATGGAACATGAATCCATTGATTATATCATGGACACATAGGTCAAGGCCACTTTCCAAGATAGGATCCATCTTTATCGGGTTGTCAAAGTAGGGCAACTCCTGCACCAAGGCAAGTGGCTCACCTGGGGCCAAATTCAACAGAAATTTCCTCATCTGATGGGGGAACTCAACACAATGGAGGAAATTAATTCCTAATGGGGGAGGATTGGTCCAGGTCGATATCTATGGCTACCCAACTATTCCAACTATCTCACTTATAGAGTTCATCTTGGCGTTTTCAGTTTTCATCTTTGTAGTTTTTTTCTAGCTTTTTGGGTCCTAAAATTTTGGGGCCATTTTGAGGCCCTAAAAAATGTTTTTTGGGCCCACCATAGTCACATTGCATACTAATTTAGATTTAACATCATAATGTGTAGTCCTCGGATATACCTTTCCAATGGGATATCCTTTGCCTAAAACATAGATCGTATGCAAAAGTTACGACCCCAAGAAGTTGATGTACTAACTTACCCCAACAGGGACCACATGACTTTTGGCGCTTTATCTCTTAGGGTTAGTTTTTTGGATGTCTAGGGTTTTGACATTCATGTTTGATGTAAAAAGGCCTTTGGAGCCTCATTGTAATCATCTTCTTGTGAATGAGCGCAACTGCCACATCTCTTCTCATAGATAAGCCACCACCATTCTAGCAAGCTTGTTTCAGTCTACATTTTATAGTTTTAGTGTATGTATTTATTAATGGAATCCAAGTTTTACTGTATCTCTGTTATTTTTCATTGAATATCCGTGTTAATAACATAGATTTGTGTTCATTTCATTCTTCTCATAAAATCTGGATCATTTGTCCTTCTCTTCCAATTGATTTCAAAGTGCTTCTTTAATTCTTTTGTCTTCTTCTACTTGGATTTTTAACTTCGAGATCATCTGCTCACCCTCTTCTAAATTGGAATTATGAGAACTTTATTTCCTCTTTAGCTCTGAATTGAGTGAATTGATTTTCTTTCTTTCATTCCTTATCTCTTCTAAGGCACTGATCAATTTTTCTCTAAGATCAAATTATCCTTCTACTTCAGAATCTTCTACTGCCATGAATAGTACTATTTCTGTATCACTGCCATTGTCTTCATCTTCATATGATGATGAACTATCTTCCTCGGTGCAAATAATTTTCTTGAAGAACTTTTTTTTTCTTCTACCCTTTTGATTTTTCTTTTTCTTCTTACGGTATTATTCTTCATCACTTTCCTTATTCTTATGGGGACATTTAGAAGAAAAATGACCAATACCACCACAATTAAAACATTTCAATAGAAGCATACCTTTGTATTTATCAGTTCCTCTTTTCAACTTTCTTATGAAGTTTGTCATTTCTTCATCTTCCTATGACTCATCCCCGCAACTACAATATGATTTTGGTTTTTTCTTGATCCTTTTCTTTGTCTTCTTGGATGCTTTGAATGTTGCTTCCTTTATGACTAGGTTCTCATGTTCTGTTCTCATTTCATAGGTGGTGAGTATCCCATGTAGCTCGTGTAGGAC
>JASDQU010013692.1:133794-145741 GCA_032191745.1 Picea mariana
TGTTTCCTATTAGCAAAATTTCATCCACATACAAGACCAAATAAATAAAATGATCACTTATTAATTTAAAATACACACAGTGATCTTGTTTGCTTCTTGTGAATCCAAGTCCCATCATATAAGTATCAAATTTTTTATACCACATCCTTGGTGATTGTTTTAAACCATACAGGGACTTTTTTAGCTTGCATACCAGCTCCTTATTTCCCTTCACAGCATAACCTTCTGGTTTCTTCATATAGATCTCTTCTTCCAGATCCCCATGTAGGAATGTTTTCTTCACATCCATCTGTTCTACTTCAAAATAAAATGCAGCAGCAATAGATAACAAAAATCTTATAGAGGTTAACTTGGCAACGGGAGAAAAAATCTCACCAAAATCAATTCCCTCAACCTGGGAATAACCATTTTCTACTAATTGAGCTTTGTATTTAGCCACTTTTCCTTCTACATTCATCTTCTTTTTAAATACCCATTTGCTGCCAATGGGATTTCTTCCAGTCGAAAACTCCACTAGATACCAAGCCTCATTCTTATCCAAAGATGTCATTTCTTCATCCATGGCCCTTTTCCAGATATTTCCATCCTCTGAATCCACTACCTCCCTGACAGTTCTAGGATCATCATTAGTAATAGACAAAGAAAAATTTGAACGGAAATCAAATGGAGTATACCTTTCTGGTAGCCTTCTTTCTCAAACCGATCTCCTCAATACTAGAGTATGAGGATCTTCTTCTTCTTATTCGTGTTCTTCTGCAGAGCCCGATTCATCATTATTTAAATCAAACTCTATCTTCTCTGGTTCTTCCTTACTTGGTAGGACTTCCTGTTTAACAACATCCTTCATTTCTCTAAATACCACATCTCAACTATACACTTCCTTCTTAGTTTCTGGGTTCCAAAGCTTATAACCTTTAATACCATCTTTATATCCAATAAAGATACACTTTTCAGCCTTCTTATCTAGCTTACTCATGTTTTCCTTTGGAACATGAACATATGCATCACAACAAAATACCTTGAGATGTGTGAGAGAAGGTTCCTTACCAATCCATACCTCTTGTGGAGTCTTGTCATCCAATGTTGATAAGGGTGATCTTTTGACCAGGTAACATGCAGTACCCACTGCCTCTGCCCAGAATTCTTTCCCTAACCCGACACCACTGAGCATGCACCTTGTTTTTTCCATCAGTGTCTTGTTCATCCTTTTTGCAACTCCATTCTGTTGAGGTGTATATGGATTATTCTTCTTCCTTTCTATACCGCACTTTTTACAGAATTCTTCAAATTCATTCTTGTAGAACTCTTCGCCATTATCTGTCCTCAACACCTTAATTTTTTTCTCTGTTCAATTCTCAAAAATATCCTTAAAATCTTTAAACCTGTCAAAGACTTTGGATTTCTTCCTGAGGAAATATATACAAGTATTCCTCAGTAATTCATCTATAAATGAGACATAGTACACAGATTTTCCCAATGATGGGACCGACACAGGTCCAAAAACATCACTATGAACTAGCTGTAAAATTCCTTCTGCCCTCGTTGCACCAGAGGGGAATCTTACCTGATTCTTCTTCCCATAAATACAATGTTCACATAAATCGAAATTCAGAGAGTAGTTAGGCATACCTTCAACCATACCTTTACCGTGTAGTATTCAAAGAACCTTCTCTCTGATATGCCCCAGTCTTTGATGCCACAACATAACCTTTTCTCCAGAGACTGTAGAAGTTCTTTCTTCTTCAACTCCAATATCAGGAACAATGGAACTATTACACCCATCACTAATAGTGCTTCCTTGTAGCTTATATAGAGTTCCAAACTGAACTCCCTTCATTAACACCATTGCTCCTCGAACCATCCTGTAGGTTTCCTTTTAAAATATTGTTTTTACCCCTGCATCATCCATTTTTCTTACATAAATAAAATTTATGGCCAAACTTGGGATGTGCAGAACACCAGGCATTGTTCTAATCCTTCCATCTATGAGCCTCAACTTGACTTTTCCTCGTCCTATGATTCTGGTTGTCGAATCATCACCTAAGAAAACATTACCTTTCATATTCGAAGAACCTCTCCCTATGGGGATTCATATGAAAGGATGCACCAGAGTCAACCAACCATACCTCATGATTTGCATGTGTGCTTGAAGAAACCAAGTATGCATCCCCTCCTTCTTCCTTGGAGGTATTTTCTTCTGTAGAAGGAGATTCTTCAGATCCCTTCTTTTTCTCAACTTTCGATCTACACTGTTTCTTGTAGTGCCCTTCTTTTCCACATCTCCAACATACCTTTACAAACTTTCTGGGAGATTTAGATCTACCCTTAGACTTAGATCTCCCACTTGAGAACTTAGATCTATTTCTTTCCTAGGAATGTCCTCTTGCAAATAATGTGTATGTGCTTTGTCCTCCCATATTCTTTTGTCTCATATCCTCCGACAACAAAGATGAGACCACTTCATCAAACTTCAAGGAAGTTGTATTACTACATATGGCCACAACCAGACTACCCCACGAGTCTGGTAAAGAACACAGTAAACGGATACATTTATCTTCATCTGAAATTTTAATCTCAACAGATACTAACTGACTTACCACGGTATTGAAGGTGGCCAAATGCTCTGCCATTGAGTCTCCATCTCTCATCCTCAGGTTATACAACTTCTTTCTCAAAAATATTTTATTCACTAGGGACTTAGAATGATACAGCTTCCCCAACTTATCCCATAAATCCTTGGTTGTAGCTTCCTCTAACACATTCATTAATACTAAATCTAGGAGACACAGTCGGATTGTGATCTTTGCCTTTCGATCCAACTTTTTCCAATCATCTATTGAAGTTCATGAAGGTGCAGTACCTGGATCTAGTGTGATCCACTGATCTCTTTCCATGAACAAATATTCCATATTGAGCTTCCATAGCTCAAAACTTTTCCCATTAAACTTCTCAATCTCCATTTTCGAATTGCTTGCCATTTCTTTTCACCTAAAAAATCAAACCATAGATCTCCCACTGTAGCAAGGCTTATCACAGTCCCGAGCCAAACCCTTGACCACAAAGGATTCCCCTTGAAGCCAACCTCACTCTGATACCAAATGTAGATTTTAACCTTATACAATATTTACTGCAAATAGATTTTCAGTAAAAGAACAGAAAAGATACAATGGCAAATACAAACATTACACAAAGATTTTTCCCCTGGAAACCCAAACTGAGAAAACCAACATCTTCTATATTCATTCATAGTGATACATTTTTTACAATACAATATACATATAGGAGCAAGCGACATCCAAAACCCTAACCCAATGACCTGGATTAGTCAACAACCCTAATTCCTTAACCGGAAATAGAAAACCATCAGCAAAAAACCATGTGCCTAAAAACCAACTAAATATAACACATACCCAACACTAGGATTTGGCCTAAATTTAAGGGGAGATCAAACTAAGGTGATAGTGGTGCATTTCCTGTATCATGTTATCCCCTTAGCATCCCTCCAGGGGCTGCTAGTTTTGGTGGTAAAAGCGTGAAGATAGATGAGTGAGAGAAAACTCTACTGGCAAGAAAGAACCTCAAACTATGTATGACATAAATTCTAGGAAACCATTAAATAAATTCCATTGTTTCTACAAATATAAACATTAATAATCTTGAACCTTGAACACTGAAATCATTAACACCATACTAAAACCAACAGTTTTTCCTACATAATCTTCTAATGGCATACCATAACCTCGGTGGCATATTAACATCTTTACCAAGTGGTGCAGATTAATCACATAAGCATGCACTCGTCACTCTACAATCCATAATACCTATATAGTTACGTCATAGTACTATAATTTCATGTGTGGTTATCCAACAAACCATTATTGTTGGCTCTCGACCAATTTTTGAGGAAGCATTGGTTGTGTTTGACCATTTTTGGGACTTCGACAGGCTAGTAGAAGAGGGAGTTCCCAGGCGAAGTGGAGATCATGGGATATCGCCCATTTTGTAAGCTTTTTGGGCTTTTAGGGTTTATGTAACGGGTATGGGATGTCGGCCCATGTGTTTACCCATGTCTAGTCCCTTTTATAATGTATAAATAAGTAGCTAAGGATGTAAGAATTAGTTACAGTTACTAGAATCGGTTTAGTGCAAGAGGTCATTGGCTTACTGCATGACTAGAGTATGTTAAGACTTGCAGAGCTAAGTGCAAGTGATTGTGTAAGGATTTGTGGCGTGACCTGATTTTGAGGAAGGTGGATATAGTGCGTTGTGCGCAGATCACTTGTCCAGTGCGGAGTGAGTTATGTGGCCATGTGCATGTAAGAAGGTTGAAGGAGACTAATGGAGAAGAAGAAGAGTTGGTGGACGTAGACCCACACTGGGGTGAACCACGTATATCCTCTGTCAATGTGCTTTGTGAAATATTGTTCATGATGTTTATGTATCTATTTGCTTAGTGCGTTGTTCTTGATATATGATAGATAGATCCATGAATGCTTAATGCTTTATGATGTGAACAAATGTTAGATCTAAGTGTATGCTAAGTGCTTAGAAGTGTTTGATATGCTTATTACAGCATTGTTTTGTATTTAAGGATTAATCTGCGATGTGAATAAGAATCATAACTTAATGCATATTGTTGTCTAAGTGCTCTGTTAAGTGTTGTGATCACAGATATGTGTCCCAGCTAGGTTGTAGACACCTGAGTCCTGCAACCCACCTTGCCTCTACCTCGGGTGAGACTTCATCTACTTCGCAGGTGTTGTCGAAAGGGTTCGTAGTTAGGGTTTTGTTGGTGCATTGTTGAAGCATTGAACCTTGGGTCTACCCCTATGCCAAAAAATGGTTCTGTTGTCGGNGCAAAATATTCTACTTGACTTGTGGAACTCTGGGCTAAGAAAGGAACTGGATCTGAAGAAAGGAGGAACCTAGAAAGAATTTTTGCATATTGTAGGTCCCTCACTGTGATCCCAATGTGCAGTACAGAAAAGGTTGGGGATCGTTTAAAAGGAAGAGAGGATTGACACTATGTTATCACTGCAGAAGACCGGGACATCTTGCTAAGGAATGCCATGGTATAGGTCCTATTTGTATTTGTTGTAAATTTGTTATTCATGAGGTTTTGGATTGCCCTAGAATGATTGCTAAAGTTGAAAAGATGAACATGCGACTAGAAAACTATGAAGAAGGTCAAGGGACTAATGATATGTTAGGAAACCAGAAAGAATCAGAGACTATGTTATTACAAATGAAAGAAACATTGAATGGTCACAGGGACATCAGTTTACCTGAGATATTAAAATAAAATTTGTGCATAGAAACAAGAATAGGAGACTTCGACATAGACTCTGTTTTGGAGGAGGAAACACATGTGAATATCATGCCAGAAAGCACTTGGGAAATTTTGGGAAGGCCTGTAATGATTCCTTCATTGGGAAGGATAGGATTGTTTAAAGGAAATATGATAACCCTATGTGGAATAATTACTAATGTACCTATGATTTCTCATGGAACATCGACCGGAGAGGAATTTGAAGTTATTAAGTTTGTTGAGAACAACGCCCCTTTTGCACTTTTGCTAGGAAAGACCTGGTTTGAGAAAGATCGGATCCAAAGGAAAGTAGAGGAAGAAGCTAAAGAACAGAAAAACCAAGAATTAAGGGACTTCATAGCCAAGAAAATAGCGTGATTAATAGAAGAACAAGAGGACAAGTTGAAGCAATGGAAGGAAAGAGAGTCAGCTATCGAGGTTGAAAGAACACAAGAAGGCTCTGAAGAAACTGTCCATGCTTGAAAGAAGTGCATCTACCCTGGAAATAATACGAGAAGAGGTATTACACTCAAATATTTTGAAAGAACCTCAGCAGTGCGAAGTCACTTTACTAGGAGAAGATAAGAATAAAAATGGAAAGAGGAATCCAGAGAATCAGATCACAAGAAAGAAGGAAAGAAAGCTTAGTAAGAAGAAATAAAAGTTGGAAAAACTGCAGGAAGTTCCAGAGAAGACTTCGCATAAAGTAGGCTCATCAAACTTGAACCTCGCCGAAATAGCAGAACAATGCAAAATGGCACTTCGCCACGGCGCAGCTATATGACCGTTGGAGGCATGCTGACTATTATAATGATGCTCCAGAACAATTAGAAACACAGTTATTTCTGAAGAGATCGCCATTGGACTGTTGAGACCGTGCCATAACGGATGGATTCATATTGATTAAGGCATTTTTACCCGTTGAAGGAATATGTTACGACATTGCTTATTTAATCCATCTAATGTCGCACTAAGACCACTTTTGCAACCTGTGATATTTGAGCTAATAGATAATTGATCGCATATTGTGTTGTACTATCTAGACCTCGCCATTGATTCGATTACCTTGAGTGTTTATTCGCCTACCCAAGTTATTTGATTACGAGCATGCATGTCGGGTGACCTTAGCGCAGTAGAGAAATCTGTAGAAGAGATCTTGATTGACCTCATGGCTGAGAAAGTCATGTTTGTAGGTATACAGGCATCGTCGACGGGCGGATTGGAAGCATCCCCCTCGATTGGATGTCGGTCTAGCCGAACCGCAGGTGAGAAAAGAAGAAAGCATCGTGACGATCTGGAAAACGCAAAGTAGATCCCGTCGGTCTTGCCCGACTACATCCCGCCTTTGGTTGGCATGGCTAGTCATGACAATGTCCCACGTGATTTTGAGTACACGCTCATCACTGCGTACCTTCCGAAGGGGATACATGTAGTCAAAATGTAGTTGGGACTGATCCCAACTCTCAAGATCAGTGATTTTAACATAGATCAAAAGAACTATGTGATGCTCGCACTACATAGGTACCTGACAAAGACAACTGGGAAGAAGCCCAAAATAGTCCCCCAGTCGTAGATCAAGGAGATTGCGAGATCGATGATCTTAAATGTGATGAAGATACCCCACTTTGGCAGACATCAGGAGGTTAACATTTGTGTTAAACTCCTCGTGTCATGCTACCATGGAGGTTATCCTTGGTTGGATAGACACATCACTGTGGATCTGGCATTGATCCACCTCATTACTGGACTAAGCATGCAGGGACCAGACCCTCAGAAATCATACCCAGGAAAGATGTCAGATCGCTCCTTGGCGCAGTGAATAAAGGAATCCTATGGTGATGTGGAGAAGGGAAAGTGAGGCTACAAGGTATCCTCCATCAAGGATGGCGTAGTCCGCCTTACTTTTCAGTTGATCACTGGAAAGATCGTCAAAACAAACCGTCTGATGTAGGTCACAGGGTTTGTATTTGACCTTGTAGGGAAGTGTGTCGAAGGGATGCAGATGAACTAGGCAAGCTATCTCTTCAACGAGTTGGAGAAGTAATGTCATGAAGTGTGGGACCAAGGCTATGAATTTCACATTAGTTGGTCGTTTATTCTCATTTCATTTGTCACTTGGGAGATGTCGGAGGGAGCGACATTCTCGGAAGTCGAGTCATCAGAACCATTGGCCGTGAGGTTTACCACCTTGTGGTATATGAGCGATATGGTGAATCAATGGCAATCAAATGCGGTGTTCCATGATTACTACCTACAGCTCAAGCACGCCATCGAATCATTTCCACAGATGACCCCGAGCACTTTTCATACGTACAAACCACTAGAGAAGTTCCACGTCGACCGGCACTTCATCTACATCACTGTGTGTAGGGATGAAAGTAAAGAGGAGATGCATTCGTACTACAAATTGACTGACGAAGACATGGAGGATATAACCAAGGAATGGCCAGTCGAATTACTTGTACCAATCAAAGATGCATAACTCTCCGACCCCAATATCATCGAAAATCCTTTGGTCACATGGACTGCGTATGATGGACAGAGCAACACAAAGAAAAATAAGAAAAAGGAGGAATTGCAGGACATAGATAGTGAGGAGAAGGACAGTGCATCGAAGGACACTACGTCTGACTCACCTGTGGGAGGATGAGGTGATGAAGTAAACCAAGAAGAGGAAGGGGAAGAAGAAAAGAAGGACAAAGTCAAAGCTACACCGTCGAAGGATCCCCTTACAGAGGCCGAGATGTCAAAGAAAAGGAAGGTTTCTCCACAAAAACCCTCAGCATGAAATAAATCCGAGCCAATAAGCCTCAGTCGTAGAACGTACTCACAGTGGACGATATCCAGCTCATCATCACAGATGTAGAAGACGCCTCAGAGGATATCTTGCAAAGACATGAAGCAAAGAAAGAGACACTCTACGATAGAATTGAGAAAGAACTTAAGGACATACATCAAGCCCTCTACTCAATCCGCGTAGTGTCTAATGCATCGTCATCATCAGAGAATGTATAATTGGGAGATGAGCCCACCCAGTTGCGAAGTTTAGTAGATGCGATAGAGGTTTGAATTTGTCGATCCCAAGAGAAAAAGGAGCAGGCCATGGAGGCCTTGAAGAAAGAAAATGAGGAGGCCTTAGAGAAACTTTGGGTTGTGCAACAAGATAAAGATGACATTAGAGAGAAGTTCGAGGAGGATAGAGAGAAGATCCAGAAACAAAAAGACCAGTTGCTCATAGAGAACATAGGGGTTAGAGAGGCAGTGACTAGAGCACTTCACTCTGTGTCAGGCTTGGCACAGATGGAAGACGAGACAACTGAGATCCAAGTGGGGAATCTCGTTGAGGCCATTCAACAGCTTCAGGCAAGAGTAGCAGAGCTAGAAATCCAAGTAGTGTCGAGCACTCCGCAAGAAGTGCAATATCAGAGGGAAGAAACTGCCAGAAGCAAAGTAGAACGAATCAGGGTGTTGGCTTCATAATGTAAGAAACTAAGTGACCATAGTGTGTAGACCTATGAGTTCCTTGTAGAAGACTCGGAGATGAAGAGATTGGAAGCACAACTCCAAGAGGTGAAGCATCAAGTGTCTATAATGCAATCATAGATGAAGCTGCTTGCTGCAATTGAAAAGATGAATAGGTTACAGGAGTAGCGCGTAGTTCAATAAAAGGTCATCGCCATCCACAGTAGATTTAAGTAAGTGACACAGAGACTCCATTCGGTGCAGGACGAAGCCTGCACACTTTTTGAAGAGATCGAGGGACAAGGTTCACAGTTGGAGCAGGTGGTCGCAACAGTAGGCCAGTGCCTGGAAGGGTCTATCACTGAGCAAGTAATTCAGGAGTTCATCAAGTGGGAGGCTCTAGCGAAGAAGAAAGTCGAGGTAGCTCGAGCTAATCTCGAGGCCTTTGAAGCAAAGTTTCCTATATCAGAGTGACTCAAGCTGAGTCACAGGTGAGTGTTGGGGGTATGTTGGCCCTCGACCAAGTTTTGAGGAAACATTGGTCGTGTTTGACCATTTTTGGGACTTCGATAGGTTGGTCGAAGACGGAGCGCCCAGGCGAAGCAGAGATTGCAGGATCTCTCCCATTTTGCGGGATTTTTGGGCTTTTAGGGTTTATGTAATGGGTATGGGATGTCGACCCATGGGTTTACCCATGTCTAGGCCCTTTTTGTAATGTATAAATAAGTAGCTAAGAATGTAATGAGTAGTTACAGTTACTAGAATTGGCTTAGTGCAAGAGGTCATTAGCTTAGTACATGACTAGAGTATGTTAAGACTTGCAGAGCTAAGTGCAAGTGACTGTGTAAGGCTTTGTGTCGTTACCTGATTTTGAGGAAGGTGGATCTAGTGCATTGTGCGCAGATCACCTGTCCAGTGTGGAGTGATTTATGTGGCTCTGTGCCTGTAAAAAGGTTTAAGGATACTAATAGAGAAGAAGAAGAATCGGTGGACATATCCCCACACTGGGGTGAACCACGTATATCATGTGTCGATGTTCTTTGTGCAATATTGTTCATGGTGTTTATGTATCTATTTTCTCAGTGTGCTATTCTTGATATATGATAGATAGATCCATGAATGCTTAATCCTTTATGATGTGAATGAATGTTAGATCTAAGCTTATGCTAAGTGCTTAGAAGTGTTTGATTTGTCTATTACAACGTTGTTCTGTATTTAAGGTTTAATATGTGATGTGAATAAGAATCATAACCTAATGTGTATTGTTGGCTAAGTGCTTTGTTAAGTGTTGTGATCACAGATCTGTGTCCCATCTAGGTTGTAGACACCTGATTCCTTCAACCCCCCTACCTCTACCTCGGGTGAGACTTCATCTACTTCGCAGGTGTTTCCGAAAGGGCCATTAGTTAGGGTTTTGTTGGTGCATTGTTGAAGCATTGAACCCTGGGTCTGCCCCTGTGCCAACAAAATTATCATTCACAAACATACCCAACTCCCATAATTTTTCCATAAACTCAAGCATGGATATATAATCTTGAATATAGTTAGTATGCAACCAAATTGTATCGTCATGTATTTATCTAGGTTCAATTAGTGATATGTAGATAAACGTAAGTCCACTCAAACAAGTTTTTTATTTTTTACTCATCCAAAGAAAACACCGAGTATTTGGACTTGCTTCTATTTCTAGCATGTTAGCATGATATTTACTTCCTTTTTTTTTATGTTATAATTCCTAGGGAAAACCCTGAGATACTTCCCCTCATTTTGAGGATGGTACCCATAGTAAACCCTATATTCTTCGAGGAACAAGGTAAATTCAACAATAGGGATTTAAGTTATTACAACAATATACCCTATATGAGCTCAACAAGTCACTTATAGGAATAGAACCTACGTGGGGAGGATAACACTCCATCCCATAACCACTTGGGCTAGACCTAATGGACAAGTATAACATTTACTTAAGGATAACCAGCATGATATTTTAATCACTAATCTGTGCATATAACTCATTCAAGATACTTAACAATATCCTACATGCAACCTTTTCAAACCATTCTAGGAATACATAATATAACTCAAATAAATCTATGCATATGTATATAAATAAAAAATCATGTTTACTTCAAGACTTGGGCTTGTTAAGTCTTTGGAACATAAAATGGAGGAAATCCAAATACCCATATAAAACAACCATTCCAATCATCAATTAAATCAATGCACAACTAGTATATTTAAGGTAGGGTTTGAGTTCTCAAGGAAAATAAATAGTTGGATTGTTGTTCCATATCCACTATCAACGATCTCCACTAGTTGTTGATTCTGAGATAACCATACAATATTGAAACCATTTTTCATGGCCTCCAACATTTTCTATCAAGAGAATAGTATTTCCATGATAATACACACATACTTAAACACTATGTGATATAGATATCAATGCTTCCAATAGTGAGGCATTAAACCATAACCATTGAGTTCATATATATGAAAAAATTGATTTGCTACGAAACATTGTGAACAGATTTTTGGTGTCAAGTTTGGGATTTGAAATATGGGCAAAGGAATTCAGAATGAGATAATCCCCCCAAGATTTAATACTATTCCCCACAACAGTCCAAAATAAATGGGTTTGAATCAAATTCATGAGTTTATGTTTGAAAAGAGTATGGGAAAAATCATGGTGTGCAAGATGAGTGATGCAGGTGTGCACACTTTATTTCAGAAGGATAAATAAAAAGTGGTCAGGGGTGAGATGATTTTAATGAAAGGAGTTCAGATTGGAACCCTATACAAGTTTTTAGGGAACATCGACTCGACTGAATGCAACAACATTATTTTTCCTGAAGTTGACTCAACTTCAATTCGGCTCGACTTAACTTAGGTTGAGTCAATACAAACCTACTTGATTGTTCTTTGTCAAGTCAAACCGACCATGTTATGGAACCAGAGGATGGGACACATTGGAAAAATAAGACTTCAAGATATGCACAATAAAGTTATGGTCGAAGGTTTTCCTGATTGTAATTTGGAAGTTGATTTTTTTGAACATTGCATAAATGGAAAACAAAATCAGGTTAGGTTCCCATCTAGAGTGACAAGGGAAAAAGGGATTCTGGAACTGATTCATAATGACATGTTTAATCATATACCAGTCCCTTCATTTGGTGGATC
>JASDQU010013692.1:146646-161563 GCA_032191745.1 Picea mariana
GAACAAACAAGACATAAAATTGACTGCAATCTTATGATTTTCAAATCATCACAATTAGATAAACCCGTATGCAAAGATTTGTACAAAATGATCCATTTAACGAAGAAGGTAAACCGTTAATTCCTTAAATTGAAACAAAGTGAATGTTGTACTTTTTAAAATAAGAGAGATCAGACATGGACAACATATAAACCAAATCACATCAACCTGCAACGAATTATCATAGCTAAAGTAGTCGATAATTGACTACAAACTAATATGAAGAAACTTGAAATAAAAGTTAGATATATTGAAAGCTAAAGCCGTTACAAGACATCAATTTTCATCTCAGTCTGAATCATAAATTCATAGTTTGGTTCCCCCAACAGTGATGATGATGCTCATTACAAAAAAATAACAAGTATTTAAAGACCACAGGGTAAAACATCCCTGTGGGAATTGTCAAAGCAGTTTACAAAAAATATGGGAATAATCTCCCAAGTCCCTATTTTTGCCTATGACTAACAACTGAAAACTATATCTAAACTGCTAAAGCATGTCCAACTTATCAATGAAATTCGTGGGTACCTGTAAGTAGAGAAGAATACAGAAGTTTAGATAGTGTTTTATTGATAAAATTGACAGAAATCTAATTTTTAAGACTAGCTACAGAATCTTGTGATTCTGTAGCTGGTCTAATTTGAAAACATAATCATTTTAAATCAATCAAAACTAACCGAAATATATTCGAATTATTAAACCAAATCTTTAATTATTAAATCAACACAAAGAAAATCCCTCATGCCAGCAGTAACCAAATCTTTATGCTAATTTGAAACAAATGGAAATCGTGTTCAACCGAAGGGTAACAGAGATACAAGCAGTCTATTCAACACTTGTTATTACCAATTTGGAGCAGACATAATCGTTTTAAAAATCAAAACCAATGAAATCATTTTCATGAATCAATTTGAATCAACACAACTGTAACTGATCCAGTAGATTTTCCATACAATAGTTTATGTCGACTCAGCACTTAACAAAATCGTTGTCGAATCAAAATGAAACTAACAGGATCATTTTTTAGTTTACAACCAATAAAACTACATCAAACCAATCCCCAATGCACATACAAACAACCATGTTGATCGAGGGCATACAACATTGTTTCAGGAATAACTTGAACCAGTTTGGGGCCGACACAATCGTTATGCAACATCGCATCAATCAAAACATAGCTACACGATTTTAGGAAACAAATCTTTTACACGGGTTGAATGCAATCATAATCCAAACGAAAATATTTATTCAAAACAAAACAAAATCGTTTTTGGTAAATCAGAGTCAACAGGATTGTTTTTAGTCTATTAAAAGCAAACAGAACTAATCAAAAGCAAACCTGATCGAAAACAAATCAATCTTTCAAACTAATTCGAGAACGATAAAATCACATTAACCAAATCATACCTACATCCGAGTTTAGCAATCAAATCTTCTGTACATGATTCATAATGAAATCGAAAGTAACAGAATCATTTTGAATCTATCAAAACGAATAGAGCTAATTGAAAGCAAATCCAAGCGGTTATATTAATTTAAACCAACTCATAAAACAAAATCAATATGGAAATACAAACCTGGGCAGTAAGAGAGTGATTCGATCATGACAACTTTGAATTGACAAAGGCTGTTGCTGCCTCGACATTTCTGAAGACAATTGAACCAGTGGTTTTTTGTTTCTTCTCGTTGGCTTGTAGCCTGTTGTTCTCCTTTGACAGGACTGTCACCCGTTCCTCTAATGATTTGATATTTGATTGCAATAGGGGAACTTCGGTGTAATAACGTTCTAGCCAGGCATTGCATTGGATACATGGTGATTGGTCGGACTTTGGCATCACAGGCGAGGGTTTGTTCAAGTTACCAGGGGTTTCCTTGTGCATCTTGATTCCCGGGTAGTTAGGATTGTTCTTGAGGCATGGTGGTAAGTTAAAGACATATTCATAGGGTTCCTTAGAGCAGAGACCCTTAGAATAGGGGTATTCCATAGCTAGGAAACGTTCAATTTCGGAGTCTGAGTCCTTCCTCAACACTATTGGCTTCTGATCAACGTTTTGCTTAGGATTATTCCTCGTACATCTGGATAGCCATCGTTCGTTTTTCTTCCCTTTACTGTTGACACCAGTATCACCTTTTCCTTTCTTCCTCACAGGTCTTTTGACGGCCTTAATATCGTCCTTAGCACATGAGTTGGCCATGGCATCGAGTGGGTCCATGTCAAGGCAATCCGAGGGTTTGATAGGGGATAGAAGGATGTGAATTGGCACAACTTGTCCAACTAATGTTTCAGTAACCACAACCTTGTCCACTTGGACAGACTCGGGAGTGGAAAATCCATTCCTAGATAGGAAGGCTTGCCAACTATCACCTCCAAGGCTCAAATGTTGGACGATAATGAGTTTGATTAAGCAGTGATGAAAAAGGCTGCTATCAGCCTTCTCTCGCTTGAATCTTTTGGACATCTTGTAAAGACTACGCAAGAGATAATGTGGCATATTCAAAGGGTAGACTATAAAATTCATCAATAACCGAAGATGATATAGAAATAACAAGCCATACCGACCTTCGCAGGTCACAAACTGTTTACCAATTTCCAAAAGATCATGCCACCTGGGTTTGAGGGTAGTGATAGGCATACCTCTATCACAGGAAACAATCTTCCTTGATGTGAAAAATAGCGGCCACGGAACCTCGTCTACTTTGGAATTTTTAAACCACCTTTTCCTTGTAGCTGGTAGTCCTGTAGCATAGCTTATGAATTCCTCATTTAGCACGAGTTGTATGTCACCGACCTTAGCCCTGCATTCGTCAAAGGTAAGGGTGAATTTTTGGGCTACCAAGAGGTTAAAACCCTCAAACCTTTGGATGAATACCAACCAGCCACCATTTTCCAAATCCTTTCGAGCATTGTCGAATAGCAGGAGTGTTTGGCTACCATTTGGCTCTATGCGCACCACCAGTGCCATAGACGGGAGCACACGGTGAGCCAAGTGAATGGGTGAGGGTTTGGACGGGGTATTCGTAGGATTGAAAAGCTCACAGGATTACCCGAAAATCAACAGAGGTGACCTGGGATAGGGGGAAGGAATTAATGCCCAAATGTGCAAGGGTGGTGGAGCTAGATCAGCCCATGCAAAATAATCATTTCCCAATGTACAATTGACAACGCATATAGCGATTCAAATAACTATTTCATATGTTAAAAACAATGTCGCTCAAACAATTAATGAAATCTATGGTAAGTCGACCCAAAAAAAAAAACACAATCATAGTGTTTGCATAGTTTTAAAACCAAAACAATGATTCGAAATCAACACCAAGGGTTCGATCATATTACATATGTGTTGTATGAAATGATTACACTAAGGGTCTAACCAAAACGTCAATGTATTTTCATGAAGCCAATGTGCCAAGGAGTTTGATCAAAGTACATCAAACCACCAATAAATCAACGATTGAATCACAACCATTGGAAAATCATCACAGTCTCATAAAAATTGAAATCATATTAACAAAAAAAATGCCAAATGAGTAAAGATTTTAGAGTCTTGTCAACTTTGCGACTATAATTAAATTGGAAATGCGATGAGCACATAGACAAGAGTGACCATAATAATCTAGTGACAATTTATTGCCATTGACGTGACTTCAAAATCAAAGTTTTCACGCTTGCAGTCGTGAAAACTAGAACAGAAGTAGGTGTGCAAATGCACGAAATAATAGTGCCATTTTCTTCAAAGATTGCGATGAAAACCATGGGTTGAAAAACATTGGTGTAGGCAGCTTATAAGGATAGGATAAAAATGTGAATTGGCTGCCAACAAGTACCCATTGCCTCTGGCCATAATTCTTTCCCTAACCCGGCACCACTGAGCATGCACCTTGATTTTTCCATCAGTGTCTTGTTAATCCTTTTTGCAACTCCATTCTATTGAGGTGCATATGGATTATTCTTCTCCCTTTATATACCGCACTTTTTACAGAATTCTTCAAATTCATTCCCGTAGAACTCTCCACCATTATCTGTCCTCAACACCTTAATTCTTTTCTCTGTTCAATTCTCAAAAATATCCTTAAAATATTTAAACCTATCAAAGGCATCATATTTCTTCCCGAGGAAATATATCCAAGTATTCCTCGAGAATTCATCTATAAATGAGACGTAGTACACAAATTTTCCCAACGATGGGACCGACACAGGTCCAAAAAAATCACTATGAACTAGCAATAAAATTCCTTTTTCCCTCATTGCACCAGAGGAGAATCTTACCTGATTCTTTTTCCCGTAAAGACAATGTTCACAGAAATCAAAATCTAGAGAGTAGTTAGACATACCTCAACCATACCTTTACCGTGTAGTAGTTGAAGACCCTTCTCTCTGATATGCCTCGGTCTTTGATGCCACAACATAGCCTTTTTCTTCAGAGACTGTAGAGGTTCTTTCTTCTTCAACTCCAATATTAGGAACAATGGAACTATTACACCCATCACTAATATTGCTTCCTTGTAGCTTATACAGAGTTCCAAACCGATCTCCCTTCATCAACACAATTGCTCCTCGAACCATCCTGTAGGTTTCCTTTTCAAATATTGTTTTTACCCCTGCATCATCCATTTTTCTTACATAAATCAAATTTATGGCCAAACCTAGGATGTGAAAAACACCAGGCAGTGTTCTAATCCTTCCATATATGAGCCTCAACTTGACTTTTCCTCATCCTATGATTTTGGTTATCGAATCATCACCTAAGAAAACATTACCTCCATCATACCTTTCATATTCTCAGAACCACTCCCTATGGGGATTCATATGAAAGGATGCACCAGAGTCAGCCAACCATACCTCATGATCTACATGTGTTCTTGAAGAAGCCAAGTACACATCCCCTCCTTCTTCCTTGGAGGTCTTTTCTTCTGTAGAAGGAGATTCTTCAAATCCCTTCTTTTTCTCAACTTTCGATCTACACTGCTTCTTGTAGTGCCCTTGTTTTCCACATCTCCAACATACATTTACAAACTTTCTAGGATATTTAGATCTACCCTTAGACTTAGATCTCCCACTTGAGAACTTAGATCTATTTCTTTCCTGGGAACGTCCTCTTGCAAATAATGTGTATGTGTTATGTCCTTCCATATTCTTTTGTCTCATATCCTCCAACAATAAAGATGAGACCACTTCATCAAACTTCAAGGAAGTTGTATTACTACCTATAGCCACAACCAGACTACCACACGAGTCTGGTAAAGAACACAGTAAACTGATACATTTATCTTCATCTGAAATTTTAATCTCAACAGATACTAACTGACTTACCACTGTATTGAAGGTGTCCAAATGCTCTGCCACCAAGTCTCCATCTCTTATCCTCAAGTTATACATCTTCTTTCTCATGAATATTTTATTCACTAGGGACTTAGACTGATACAGATTCCCCAACTTATCCCATAAATCCTTGGTTGTAGCTTCCTCTAACACATTCAGTAATATTGAATCTGAGAGACACATTCGGATTGTGATATTTGCCTTCCGATCCAACTTTTTCCAGACATCTATTGAAGTTCATGTGGGTGCATCACCTGGATCTACCATGATCCACTGACCTCTTTCCACCAACAGATCTTCCATCTTGAGCTTCCACAACTCAAAACTTTTCCCATTAAACTTCTCAATCTCCATTTTCGAATTGCTTGCCATTTATTTCCACCTGAAAAATCAATACCATAGATCTCCCACTGTAGCAAGGATTATCACAATCCTGAGCCAAACCCTTGACCACAAAGGAGTCCCCCAGAAGCCAACCTCGCTCTGATACCAAATGTAGATTTTAACCTTGTACAATATTTACTTTAAATAGATTTTTAGTAAAAGAACAGAAAAGATACAATGGAAAATACAAACATTACACAAAGATTTTTCCCCTGGAAACCCAAACTGAGAAAACTAGCATATCCTATATTCATTCATAGTGATACATTGTTTATAATACAATATACATATAGGATCAAGTGGCATCCAAAACCCTAACACAATGACCTAGATTAGTCAAAAACCATAATTCCTTAACCGGAAATAGAAAACCATCAGCAAAAAACCATCTGCTGAAAAACCACCTAAATATAACACATACCCAACGCTAGGATCTGGCCTAAATTTAAGGGGAGATCAAACTAAGGTGATAGTGGTGCATTTCCTGTATCGTGTTATCCCCTTAGCATCCCTCCAGGGGATGCTAGTTCTGGCGGTAAAAGCGTGAAGATAGATGAGTAAGAGAAAACTCTACTGGCAAGAAAGAACCTCCAACTATGTATGACACAAATTCTAGGAAACCATTAAATAAATGCCATTGTTTCTACAAATATAACCATTAATAATCTTGAACCTTGAACACTGAAATCATTAACACCCTACTAAAACCAACGGTTTTTCCTACATAATGTTCTAATGTCATACCATAACCTTGTTGGCATACTAATGTCTTTACCAAGTGGTGAAAATTAATCACATAAGCATGCACACGTCATTCTACAATCCATAATACCTATATAGTTACGTCATAGTACTATAATTTCATGTGTGGTTATCCAACAAACCATTATTGTTGGCCCTCGACCAATTTTTGAGGAAACATTGGTCGTGTTTGACCATTTTTGGGACTTCGACAGGCTGGTAGAAGATGAAGCACCCAAGCGAAGCGGAGATCATGGGATCTAGCCCATTTTGTAGGCTTTTTGGGCTTTTGGGGTTTATGTAACAGGTATGGGATGTCGGCCCATGGGTTTACCCATGTCTAGTCCCTTTTGCAATGTATAAATAAGTAGCTAAGGATGCAAGAATTAGTTACAATTACTAGAATTGGCTTAGTGCAAAAGGTCATTGGCTTAGTGCATGACTAGAGTATGTTAAGACTTATAGAGATAAGTGCAAGTGACTATGTAAGGATTTGTGGCATGACCTGATTTTGAGGAAGGTGGATATAGCACGTTGTGCACAGATCACCTATCCAGTGCGGAGTGAGTTATGTGGCTATGTGTCTGTAAGAAGGTTGAAGGAGACTAATGGAGAAGAAGAAGAGTTGGTGGACGTAGCCCCACACTAGGGTGAACCACGTATATCCTGTGTCGATGTGCTTTGTGAAATTTTGTTCATCATGTTTATGTATCTATTTTCTTAGTGTGCTATTCTTGATATATGATAGATAGATCCATGAATGCTTAATGCTTTATGATGTGAATGAATGTCAGATCTGACCTTATGCTAAGTTCTTAGAAGTGTTTGATATGTTTATTATAGCGTTTCTTTGTATTTAAGGATTAATATGCGATGTGAATAAGAATCATAACTTAATGCATATTGTTGTCTAAATCCTCTATTAAGTGTTGTGATCACAAATCTGTGTCCCAGCTAGGTTGTAGACACCTCAGTCCTGCAACCCCCCTACCTCTACCTCCGGTGATACTTCATCTACTTCGCAGGTGTTGCCGAAAGGGACGGTAGTTAGGGTTTTTTTGGTGCGTTGTTGAAGCCTTGAACCTTGCGTTTTCCCCTATGCCAACAAATGGTTCTGTTGCCGAGACCTGAAACTGTGATTGTTGGGAACTGAATAAAAGAGAAATATTTTTGCATCAATCTGTTGTTGTAGTGCAAAATATTCTAATTGACTTTTGGAACTCTGTGCTAAGAAAGGAACCGAATCTGAAGAAAAGAGGAACCTAGAAATAATTTTTGTAGAATGTAGGTCCCTCACTATGATCCCAATGTGCAGTACAGAAAAGGTTGGGGATCGTTTAAAAGGATGAGAGGATTGACACTATGTTATAACTACAGAAGATAGGGACATCTTGCTAAGGAATGCCCTAGTATAGGTCTTATTTGTCTTTGTTGTAAATTTGTTGGTCATGAGGTTTTGGATTGCCCTAGAATGATTGTTAAAGTTGAAAAGATGAACATGCGACCATAAAACTATGAAGAAGGTTAGGAAACCAGAAAGAATCGGAGACTATGTTATTACAAATGAAAGAAACACTGAATGGTCACAGGGACATCAGTTTACCTGAGATCTTAAAAGAAAAGTTGTGCATAGAAACAAGAATAGGAGACTTCGACATAGACTGTGTTTTGGAGGAGGAAACACATGTGAATATCATGTTAGAAAGCACTTGGGAAATTTTGGGAAGGCCTGTAATGATTCCTTCATTGGGAAGGATAGGATTGTTTAAAGGAAATATGATAAGCCTATGTGGAAGAATTACTAATGTACCTATGATTTCTCATGGAACATCGACCAGAGAGGAATTTGAAGTTATTAAGTTTGTTGTGAACAACGCCCCTTTTGCACTTTTTCTAGGAAAGGCCTGGGTTGAGAATGATCAGATCCAGAGGAAAGTAGAGAAAGAAGCTACAGAACAGAAAAATCAAGAATTGAGGGACTTCATAGCCAAAAAAATAGTGTGACTAATAGAAGAACAAGAGGACAAGTCGAAGCAACGGAAGGAAAGAGAGTCAATTATCGAGGTTGAAAGAACACAAGAAGGCCTAAAGAAATTGTACATGCTGGAACGAAGTGCATCTACCCTGGAAATAATATGAGAAGAGGTATTACACTTGAATCTTTTGAAAGAACCTCAGCAGTGCAAAGTCACTTTACTACGAGAAGATAAGAATAAAAATGGAAAGAGGAATCCAAATAATCTGATCACAAGAAAGAAGGAAAGAAAGCTCAGTAAGAAGAAATCAAAGTTGGAAAAACTGCAGGAAGTTCTAGAGAAGACTTCGCAGAAAGTAGGCTCGTCGAACTTGAACCTCGTCGGAATAGCAGAACAACGCGGAATGGCACTTCACCATGGTGCAGCTATATGACTATTGGAGGCATCCCAACCGTTAGAATGATGCTCTAGAATGGTTAGAAACACAGTTATTTCCTAAGAGATCGCCATTTTACTATTGAGACTGTGCCATAACGGATGGATTTGTATTGATTAATGCATTTTTACTCGTTGAAGGAATCTATTACGACGTTTCTTATTTAATCCATTGAATGTCGCACCAAGACCACTTTTGCAACCTGAGATATTCAAGCTGACAGAGAATTGATCGCATACTGCATTGTACTGTCTAGACCTTGCCATTGATTCGATTACCTTGAGTGTCCATTCGCCTACCCAATTTATTTGATTACGAGCGTGCATGTTGGGCGACCTTAGTGTAGTAGAGAAATCTGTTGAAGAGATCTTGATTGACCTCATGGCTAAGAAAGTCATATATGTAGGTATACAAGCATCGTCGATGGGTGTTTTGGAAGCATCCTCCTTAATTAGATGTCGGTCTAGCCGAACCGCGACTGAGAAAATAAGCAAGCACCGTGATGATCTGGCAAACGCGAAGCAGCTCCCATCGGTCTTTCCCGACTACATCCCACCTTTGGTTGGCGTGGCTAGTCGTGATAGTGTACCACATGATTTTGAGTACATGCTGATCATTGTGTACCTCCCAAAGGGGATACATGCATTCACATCGTAGTTGGGACTGATACCAGCTCTCAAGATCAATGATTTTAACCTAGACCGAAAGAACTATGTGATTCTCGCACTGCATAGGTACCTGACGAAGATGACTGGGAAGAAACCCAAGATAGTATCCCAATCGTGGATCAAGGAGATTGTGAGATCGACGATCTTAAATGTGATGAAGATACCCCACTTTGGTAGACATCGAGAGGTTAATGTGTGAGTTAAACTCTTCATGTCATGCTACCATGGAGGTTATCCTTGGTTGGATAGATGCATCACTATGGATCCAGCATTGATCCACCTCATTACTGGACTAAGCATGTAGGAATTTCTCCTTAGTGGGGTATCTTTAGGACATAGATAGTGAGGAGAAGGAAAATTCATTGAAGGACACTACGTCTAACTCACCTGCAAGAAGAGGAAACGACAAAGTAAACCAATACAAGGAAGGGGAAGAAGAAAAGCAGGACAAAGGCAAAGCTACACCACCGAAGGATCCCCTTACAGAGGCCGAGACGTCAAAGAAAAGGAAGGTTTCTCTGCAAAAACCCTCAGCATGAAATAAATACCAAGCCAATAAGCCTCAATCGTAGAACGTAGTCACAGTGGACGATATCTATCTCATCATCACAGTTGTAGAAGACACCTCAGAGGATATCTTGCAGAGAGATGAAGCAAAGCAAGAGACACTCTACGACAGATTTGAGAAAGAATTGAAGGACATACAACAAGCCCTCTACTCGAGTTGCGTAGTGTCTAATGTGTCTTTATCATCAGAGAATGTAGAATTGGGAGATGAGCCCACCCAGTTGAGAAGGTTAGTAGATGCGATAGACATTTGAATTCGTCGAGCCCAAGAGAAAAAGGAGCAGGACACAGAGGCCTTGAAGAAAGAAAATGAGGAGGCCTTAGAGAAACTTAGGGTTGCGCAACAAGAGAAAGATGAAATTAGAGATAATTTCGAGGAGGATAGAGAGAAGATATAGAAACAAAAAGACCAGTTGCTCGTAGAGAATATAGGGGTTAGAGAGGCAGTGACTAGAGAACTTCACTCTGTGTTGGGCCTGGCACATATGGAAGATGAGACAACCGAGAGCCAAGTGGGGAATCTCGCTAAGGCCATTCAAGAGCTTCAGGCAAGAGTAGCAGAGCTAGAAATCCAAGTAGTCTCGAGCACTCTGCAAGAAGTGTGGGATCAGAGGGAAGAATCTGCCAGAAGAAAAGTAGAAAGAATCAGGGTGTTGGATTCATAATGTAAGAAACTAAGTGACCATAGTGCGCAAACCTATGAGCACCTTGCAGAAGACTCAGAGCTGAGGAGATTGGAAGAACAACTCTAGGAGGCGAAGCAGCAGGCATATACAATGAAATCATAGATGAAGTTGCTTGCTGCAGTTGAAAATATGAATAGGTCATAGGAGAAGTGTGCAGTTTAGCAGCAGGTCACCGCCATCCAGAGTAGATTTATGGAAGTGACACAGAGACTTCAGTCTGTGCAGGATGAAGCCTGCACACTTTTTAAGGAGATCGAGGGACAAGGCTCACAGTTGGAATAGGTGGTCACAATAGTAAAGCAGTTCCTGGAAGGGCCTGTCACCGAGCAAGTAATTCAGGAGTTTGTCGAGCAGGAGGCTCTAGCGATGAAGCAAGTCGAGGTAGCTCGAGCTAAGCTTGAGGCCTTTGAAGTAGAGTTTCCCATATCAGAGTGACTCGGGATGAGTCACAGATGAGTGTTGGGGGCATGTTGGCCCTCGACCAATTTTTGAGGAAACATTGGTTGTGTTTGACCATTTTTGGGACTTCTATAGGCTAGTCGAAGATGGAGCACCCAGGCAAAGCGGATATCGTGGGATCTCACCCATTTTGCGGGATTTTTGGGCTTTTAGGGTTTATGTAACAGGTATGGAATGTTGACCCATGGGTTTACCCATGTCTAAGCCCTTTTTGTAATGTATAAATAAGTAGTTAAGGATGTAATAAGGAGTTACAGTTACTAGAATCGGCTTAGAGCAAGAGTTCATTGGCTTAGTGCATGACTAGAGTATGTTAAGACTTGCAGAGTAAAGTGGAAGTGATTGTGTAAGGCTTTGTGTCGTGACCTGATTTTGAGGAAGGTGGATCTAGCACATTGTGCCCAGATAACTTGTCCAGTGTGGAGTGAGTTATGTGGTTCTATGCCTGTAAGAAGGTTTAAGGTGACTAATAGAGAAGAAGAAGAATTGGTGGACATAGCCCCACACTAGGGTGAACCACGTATATCCTGTGTCAATGTGATTTGTGCAATATTGTTCATGGTGTTTATGTATCTATTTGCTTAGTGTGTTATTCTTGATATATGATATATAGATCCATGAATGCTTAATGCTTTATGATGTGAATGAATGTTAGATATGGGCTTATGCTAAGTGCTTAGAAGTGTTTGATTTGTTTATTATAGTGTTGTTCTGTATTTAATGATTAATCTGTGATGTGAATAAGAATTATAAATTAATGTGTATTGTTGGCTAAGTGATCTGTTAAGTGTTGTGATCACAGATCTGTGTCCCATATAGGTTCTAGACACCTGATTCCTTCAACCCCCCTACCTCTACCTCGGGTGAGACTTCATCTAAATCGCAGGTGTTGCCGAAAGGGCTGGTAGTTAGAGTTTTTTCGGTGCACTTTTGAAGCATTCAACCCTGGGTCTTCCCTTGTGCCAACAAAATTATCATTCACAAACATACCCAACTCCCAGAATTTTTCCATAAGCTCAAGCATGGATATATAATCTTGAATATAGTTAGTATGCAACCAAATTGTATCATCATGTATTTATCTAGGTTCAATTAGTGATATGAGTAAACAAATTTTGATTGTTTACTCATCCCAAGCAAACACCAAGTATTTGGACTTGCTTCTATTTCTAGCATGTTACCATAATATTTACTTCTTTTTTTTATGTTATAATTCCTAGGTAAAACCTTGAGATACTTCCCCTTATTTTGGGGATGGTACCCATGGTAAACCCTATATTCTTCGAGAAACAAGGTAAATTCAACAATAGGGATTTAAGTTATTACAACAATATACCCTATATGAGCTCAACAAGTCACTTATAGGAATAGAACCTAGGTGGGGAGGATAACACTCCATCCCATAACCACTTGGGCTAGACCCAATTGACCAGTATAACATTTACTTAAGGATAACAAGCATGATATTTTAATCACTACTCTGTGCATATAACTCATTCAAGCTACTTAACAATATCCTACATGCAACCTATTCAAACAATTCTAGGAATACATAATATAACTCAAATATATCTATGCATATGTATATAAATAAAAAACCATATTTACTTCAAGACTTGGGCTTGTTAAGTCTTTGGAACATAAAATGGAGGAAATCCAAATACCCGTATAAAACAACCATTCCAATCATCAACTAAATCAATGCACAACTAGTATATTTAAGGTAGGGTTTGAGTTCTCAAGGAAAATAAATAGTTGGATTGTTGTCCCATATCCACTATCAACCATCTCCATTGGTTGTTGATTCTGAGACAACCATACAATATTGAAACCATTTGTCATGGCCTCCAACATTTTCTATCAAGAGAATAGTATTTCCATGATAATACATACATACTTAAACACCATGTGATACAAATATCAATGCTTCCAATAGTGAGGCATTAAACCATAACCATTGAGTTCATATATATGAAAAAATTGATTTGCTACGAAACATTGTGAACAAATATTTGGTGTCAAGTTTGGGATTTGAAATATGGGCAAGGGAAGTTAGAATGAGATAATCCCCACAAGATTTAATATTATTCCCCACAACAGTCCAAAAGTAATGGGTTTGAATCAAATTCATGAGTTTATGTTTGAAAAGAGTATGGGAAAAATCACGGTGTGCAAGATGAGTGATGAAGGTGTGCACACTTTATTTCAGAAGGATAAATGAAAAATGGTCAGGGGTGAGATGATTTTAATGAAAGGAGTTCAGATTGGAACCCTATACAAGTTTTTAGGGAACATCGACTCGACTGAATGCAACAAAATTATTTTTCCTGAAGTTGACTCAACTTCAATTCGGCTCGACTTAACTTAGGTTGAGTCAATACAAACCTACTTGATTGTTCTTTGTCAAGTCAAACCGACCATGTTATGGAACCAGAGGATGGGACACATTGGAAAAATAAGACTTCAAGATATGCACAATAAATTTATGGTCGAAGGTTTTCCTGATTGTAATTTGGAAGTTGATTTTTTTGAACATTGCATAAATGGAAAACAAAATCAGGTTAGGTTCCCATCTAGAGTGACAAGGGAAAAAGGGATTCTGGAACTGATTCATAATGACATGTTTAATCATATACCAGTCCCTTCATTTGGTGGATCCCTATATTATGTCTCCCTCATATAATTTGTTTCTAGGAAGACATGGATATATTTCCTAAGGAATAAATCATAGGTTTTCAAGAAATTCAAAGAGTTTAAATATCTTGTAGAAAACCAAATATATAGAAAAATCAAGGTGTTGAGAACTGAAAATGGTGGTAAATTATATCGAAAGGACTTTGAGTAGTTCTGGAAAAAAAATGTGGCATAGCACACCAAAATACCACACCATATACCCCACAAAAAAATGGAATTTTTGAGAGAATGAATGGGACATTGATGGACAAGGAAACGAGCATTCTCAGTGGTATAGTGCTCACACAAGAATTCTGGGTAGAGGCAGTTGACACGAAAAAGTGTTTGGTAAATAGGTCTCCTTCATAAACGCTAGATGAATCGAATCTACGTGAGGTATGGTTTGCTAAGAATCCTTAAATTTCACATCTCAAAGTATTTGGGTGTGATGCATTTGTGCATGTTCCCAAGGAAAAGAGGAACAAGATGGATAAGAAGGAAGTCAAGTGTATTTTCATTGGGTACAAGGATGGAATGAAAGGATATAAAATTTGGGATCTTACATCAAGGAAAACAATATAGAGTCGAGATGTGCTATTTAGGTAAGTCAGAGAAACTTCCAAGTCTGAAGAGGTTCATATACAGAAAGATCCAAAGAAGGTGAGGTTTGAACTGAGGAATGAAGAAGATGATTCAAATGCGTCAACTAAATCAGATGAAGAGGTGGAACAACCAACTCCAATTGTATGGAGATATGAATGAGTAATAAAAACAACTATAAGTTATAGTCCACCCAATTTCCATTTTTCATTTTTTTTATATACCACTAACAAAGATCCAAATTGGTCAAGGAAGAAATAGACTCGATAGAGGGTAAAATATGGAAGGACACCATGGTCAAAGAAATGGAATCCTCGTACAAGAATGAGACATGGGATTTGGTAGAGCTACCTAGTGGAAGTAAACAT